>CALYLX010000043.1:0-217880 GCA_944990035.1 Clitopilus passeckerianus | reverse complement strand
AGTCAAGCCACCATTGGAGGCGTGACTCCATAGCTGTCTTTGAGAGTCCTTGAGTCAACCTATGATGAAAGATCAGATACGACGTGAATATAACAGCAAAAAGGGACGCACAAGCCACGTTCTTGCAGGGCCTGAAGAAGGTCCCGTTCCGAAAGATTCTTCAAGCCATCCTGAGGGAGCAAGCTGTCATCGACAGCAAGGAACTGCAAGTGCTTGCGTATCCGCCGCACTCTAAGAGCGTCGATGCCAAGCGTGGACAACCTCAAGGCACTAATGGCACCGCGTTAGGAGTATATTAATATAAATTCTTTCAAATTGCGCACCCGCAGATTACAGTCGCAGCTCCAGCCTGAGCAAGCTTCTCGAGGGCTATATGACCTGACGGTGCCTCGAGCTGCTTCAATTGGACCAAACTATTCCTGTGCTCAGTGATGAGCGAGAGCTTCTTTTCGGTAAGTTTCTCTTGAATACGCTCTTGTTGCGAAGGGAGGATACATGTCGAGGGTAACGTAGAAGGTGCCCAAATGGCAATCAGGGGATGATTTCCTCCAGAAGGAGGGCGATGAAAAGGAACGGAATAACTCTGAAACAAAGGTTAGCCTTTGATATAGTGCAGAACTCATTCCTCTTACTTTGTCACGTCTTGCCTCTGAATTCGGATAAGCCTGTTCTCCGCACGAGTGAGGGTGACCACCTTGCTGAATGCGGGCACGAATAGCAGCGACCTCGGCACGGCGTGTCCAAATAAGTTTCACTCCACGAAAGTAGAATTTCTAGAGTAGTTTAAGATAGAGGTCGTACACTTAATACGTAGCTGACATACCGCAAGCTCGATACCCTTGTGCAAAGTTTTCTTGAACCAGTTTGCATCCGGGGAGGTGGTTTTAAAACGCCGTGGGCTTCCGCAAGTTCTATGTCACGAATAGCTTCATTTTTGACATCTGTCAAGGACGGGGTGGTCGTAGACGAAGCTGATGACTTGGACTGGAGATTTGAGTTGACTGTTGGCTTGACAGGTGTGCGTGTTGCCGAGTCAGTGGGTGCAGAAGATTGGGAAGTACGCTGTGGCTTGACTGGACCAGGTCGAAGCTCGACTTTGGGCTTTCTTAAATTATTTGGTGTGGGGGAGGTAGTGACGAGGATTGCGCGGTCGAGGCTGACGTTGACGTGGGTGTCGAATAATAACGTGAATTATAGCCAATGAAAATGAGCGTTGAGGAAAATGCTGTTGCGACGTTCGAAAACGGACTGCAGCAGACGACGAGCGCAACAAACTCGTCCTTGCAGCCAACATGGACGAGGAAAAATGAGGTTTAGCAGTCACGTTGGTCACGAGTCACACACTCTTGCCATGGCTCTCAACCTCAAATCTATCAGCCATAAATCTCAACTCACAGATGCTATCGTCGAATCTGATAAGTCTGGGGATTGAGCAAGCCGGCTGCCGAATCCATTGCTTCAACTGCACTCATGCTAGCAGAGTTGCAGACTTGGAACAGTGAAAGCGCGCCACATTCCCAGTTTTACCCTGATCAACTGTTCATCCTACCACCGAACGAAAACAGACAGCCAGTGCAGAAAATCAGGGACTTTCTGCGCGACCTCGTTTCGTCTGCGGAGAAAGCATCTGCCGCTCAAGCTTGTTCCAGCATTCTGGCTGGGAAGAGTAGTGAAAGCGATGATACGGGGATATCTCATTCTGGTTAGGTGACGCCGGGGGTGGATTTTCTAATGCATGGCAAGTGCTCAATGCGCTTGGACTTTCGGAGTGGGCGAATAGCGGCAATGTGAATTTCACTTGTCAATGAAGATATGTATGGCATTTCAATTCTCCAACAGATCGTGAACGGAAAGCCACCGGCGATGATCAACACCCCGGAGATAGCATTGCTCGATAATCCTACAGTTTTCGTGTCTCCTCCCAGCTACCGGCGGCATCACCGCATTTTTCTACGTTGGGCGCTACAGCAACGAATGGGTTGGATTAATCGGCATGGGAACGTTGCAGTGAATACGATTGAGGGAATGGAGCCTAAGGAGGTTGAAGAGTTTAGGACATGTACTTACGTAAGCAAACAGTCACTCTTTCTAATGGACGACAATGAACAAACAGCAAAGCTACGCGCTCATATTCAATCATTGTTAGATCTTCGCGTCCAAATACAGAACCTAAGGTTACTTCCAACTAGTCTTCTCAAGGCACCCGGCAATGAAAACTTGTTGTTACCCGACAATACACACTCTGGCACCGACAAGCTTCGAAACGAGTTTTCTGAAGTTCGGTCGATCGCGGAGAAGATTCGGTCGGGACCTGTGCAGGAAGCGCTTACCACTGCGAAGGAAAGATTGGAAGCGGATGGGGCGGATCTCAAACCCAGATTGCGGCATGAAAATCGGAAACGGAGGTGAGCCTCCGAAACCAGTGGACTGACCCCCAGCTGACCAGCGCAGGGGCGAGGAATCATTTCCAAAATCACCGGAGCCATATGTTTCGACCGCGGACGAGAGGAAGATAAGAAAATTTCCGCTGGTTGATCATGGAGTTGCCGACTTTGAAGGCATTCGTCGGTATATTCGGGATTTCAACTCCCGGAATGAAGCCAAACTACATTTATGGAGGCAACGGCGACAAGAACAAGCACAGGTGTCGATTTCTGAAAAGCTCGTGGTGCGATTCAAGATAGAGGACGTGCTGACGGCGTTTATGACGCTCGTCAATAACTCTGAAAAGAAATTGGTGGTCGAGAGTGTGACTGCATTCGGACCGCGTGAAAAGGTATGTAATCGACACCTGCTGCATGACGTTGATTGTTCAAACCCCTCTGCCTCTTTTTTGTTCTTCCTTCTAGAAAGGACCCCACTGCGAATCCGAATATGGGGTATATCGTCTGCTGTCTCAACAAATGGCACAGATGCTTGAAGGCGAAAGCATCGGGATAGAGAACGTTGTAAGCGTGCTATCCTCGTATTCCTCGCTGTTCGTTGGCCGCTGCCGAGTGTGTTCACGAGTTGTATCGAACGAAGTAGCCGTACCAGCTGTTGTGCGGGAGTGGATTGACGATGACTGGTCTGCAAGACATATTGGGTGCAGAGATCGAGGAGTGTCCTAAAAGGAAATACCTCCGTCCGTTCTTTACTCCACCACGGTCTTTTCCAAATTTGGTAAATGAGCCCCTGTTGTTCGATCTGTAATATACAAAGAGGGTCACAAAAATCCCTTAAAATCCTCAAAGTTCCGTTTAGCTCGATTTCTTTTTCTCCCTCTTTCTTTCGCTCAGATCCTATGGCTACTCCCGCTGCTTTTGATCAGCAAAACAAGCCAAAGGTTCTCTCAGAAAACGGCATTATTCACGTTCTTGGCTATACCCCAGCAGAAGGAGAACCTGGCACGCCAATATCTGCCAGAGTCCATTTTCATCCAGACTTTGCGGATGCAATATACGTTCGACTCGTTCTTGGCAATAAAGCGGTAGCAACAACAGTACGAGAGATGCAGGACACCGCATACGGCAAATGGCAGCTCGATGCTCTCGCTCCTCCTTTCGACAATGCTCAGTTTCCATCCACAAAGGTCCCTATATCTGTCCAAGCACTCGATCAGAATAACAAAGTCCTCGACTCGGTCACTTTTGGCGAGTTCTCCTATTGGACGCCCGGTTTGTCGATTTCACCACAAATAGGAGTTTTGGGTCTTTAAGAACTAAACATCTCCGTTTTCAGGTATCTCTCCTTTCCCTGCCGCTGAGTCTTCTACCAGATGAATCACAAAAATTATCGCTTCCTACCAACAGTATCAACCACCCACTCGAACAGATCGCCTTCAGAAGGAGGAGTTCTCAAATACCGACCCCGCCCCCCACCTCCACAAATCACAGCCGCCTCCGCTCCGCCTCAGGATCTTCGTCAAGGCCAGCGTCATATCATCCCGGGTCGATCAACGGAACCCCCCAGCAACCGAATGAAGTCCAACTCCACCGCAGGACCAAGACCGACACGATGTTGCGCCACAAGAACGGCAAACACAATATAAACCCGCATATACAGACCCCTATTCTGCAACTTGCGACTCCTTTAGCAAATATATGCGCCGGCTGGTCGACATCTGAAGTCGCAGTTGGTCGTCGGCTTGTGCGGTTCAACAAAGTCCAGGATGGCTGTCGCCTAATCGTCTCATGCGAGCCAATCAAGGCAGAAAATTATCAAGAGGCCGATAGCGTCATATCTTGCATCTATCGTGAAGAGTCAGAAAGCTGCTACGTAACCTCTGTCGACATCATATTTCTCCTCGAGCGCCTTACAAACAGCGACTTTCCTGTCGAAGAGAAGAATCGCATCCGGAGAAATCTCGAAGGCCTTCGCCCAACTACCGTTTCCAAGCACAAACCAGGATTTGAACAGTTTTTCCAGCGTATCATGGAGTTCCCCGACCCCAAGCCGAGAAATATTGAGAAGGATTTGAAAGTATTCGAGTGGGGTCAGCTTGATCAAGCATTGGACAAGATACTTTCAAAATATGTGAGTCCCTCCTCTTCGCCCGACATGAGCAATCCTAAAATCCATGAAGACGATCGACGTCTCAGCAATTCCCCGAATAGACTCCTCCCACTCCTCTCAGGTCCCTTCCCCTGCATCAAGTGCAGGCAGCTCTGAGGACGCACCAGGAGACTATGAGCTTACCTGCCCGCCTTCGGTTAACCCGGAAGACTCATACCTAGATGAACTTCACGCTGCGGCAGCTGCAGCTGCTTCAGCAAGTACTTCCTCTTTACCTTCTGGGTACGAAGATGATTTTGCGTTTTTGGCATCCTCGGACAGCTCTGAGATCCTCTGTTCCCCGTTGGATGGGCCCGCTCCAGGATCATTCCCTTTTATGACACAGAACTCTTGCATGCTCCCCATACACCAATTTCCGCGAGCGCACCTGCAGCAACTTCAGGTTGGGGTAGTGCAGCCATTGGGACAGTGTCTGATTTCGAAAAAGCGACTGAAGTGATGATCGAGCACTACAACCAATTCGGCGAGATTCAGCATCATGGGAATAGTCCAGCTGTCATGGCCTACGACCTTGATTTTGGAACACCGTACGAAACCCTTACACCCTTTCATGGTAGTATACCTGCGGAGGCGATGGACGTTACCGATCACCCTTACCTTTAGCTAGGTTTATTGTTTTTCTATTTTGATGGGTTGGGTTCTCTGGGGTGTATTCAGCGTACCTAGTATTTGATATCGTTCACCTGGACATTGCAGCACCATGTGTATCTTATTTTACATGGCTGATTTTGGTGGTTCGGTCCACATTTAATATTATCATTATTACACTCATTAACACACTTTACCACCAGAAAATGATAGAAAGACTATGTTGAAAATGGTGCTTTACATTTAGCGACACATTGATATCATAATGTCAACTAGGCTCGGTAAGGAAAGACTCTTTGCTTTGAGTAACCAATTATGTGAAGATATAGTACGATAGGTAGATGGTATGTGAGTGCTGAGGTATCAATTGATTGACTAATGGTGATTCTTCCGACCGAAATTAAGGCTCCCGAATCTTGAGAAACGACCTTTCAAAGAATTTCCCAAGGACCCGATGCTACTTGCTTGAGAGGTAACAACCGAAGCCCCTGATATCTTGGCGGCTGCTGAAGGATGAAGTGCGTTCCCGACGTTGACAATAGAATCTCGAGGAGACTCCACCATGGAGAGGGTATCTACGCCACCGATGTCGCCTGGGGCAGAGGAAAGCCCATTCATGCCATAGCGTGCTAAATGAGCAAGATGCCTCTGGAGAGGCGTTTGCTTCTGAGGAAGCGGCATGTTGTGCACACTTGATGGCGACTGGGGTGGGAATAGTGTTGGACTGAGGCCAGAGTTCAGGCCAGCTGCTGGCCCTAATTGGAGAGGCGGTAGCATGTAGTTGCCTCGGGCCGTCTCGCTTGATGGCCGTTCTGTGAGTCGACTGGTCGAATAGCGAAGGTTGATACGACGATGAAGCAGCGTTCACATAAGAAGGCGGAGAGGGAGAGACAGATTCCGAGGTTCCGCCCACAGCAAGGCGGCGAAGTTCTTCCCGGAAATTCTTCTTGAATAATTTCTCCAGTTCTTCGTGGAAAGGAATAAACTCTGGGGGACATAAATGCCCATGAAGCTTCAGGCAGCTGTCAATGACCCCAACCTTCAGGTCATGTCAGTATCATGAGTCAAACCAGATATTCATGAGGCTCACCTGTTCATTGATGCTGTCCTTCAGTTTCTCAACCAATTCTGCTCGTTCTGGGTTACGTGCCACGTAATCTGGGCCGAAGAACATTTGGCGGTAAGATGAGATACCGGTGTTCAACGGGGCATCTACTGCGCCATTGAGCGCCATTGCAAGAGCATTTGTGGTCACGAGTTGCGACGTTTTGGCAAGAGCCTGATATTTCATGTTCAATGTTGCAAGTTCCTTCGTCTTCTCTTCGACTTCGTTGATGGCGTTTTCGAGCGGAGAGATCTCCATGACTGCCACATCAATCACCTCCGAGCGACGCAAGACGGTAGGGAAGGCCTCTTCAGTCGTATAGTAGGTCTTCTCGAGCCAGAGCTCCTCAGTCCCGTCTCGATTAATCTTCTTGAGCTGCCGTGAGGAACTGAACAGATTTATGGCACTGAAAAGCGAGTTAACTCGACAAAGTATGCGAAAAAATTCAGCATAATTACCTGTGCTCGTAGTAGGTACGGACAGGAAGAGGCACATCCGGATTTGTAAAGATGGGGCGAGTTCGGTCTGGTTCGGGAGTCACAGCCACACATTGTATCCATTGGTCATTTCCAAAGCGAATATCCACTGGCGGATCGCCAGAGCCTCTGAATAGCTGGGCTCCAGGATGCTTGTTGAGCATACGCTCACAGAACGCCCCGAATTTCTCCCATTCGTATCCGCGGTACTAAACTTCATCAGCATTTGTATTCCAAACTCAGAGATTAGCTTACTATGAAGCGCTTGTCACGGATTGCGGCGGGGAATTTGCCATAGAATGTGACACGGTAGTAGTCTGGGTAGACTCTCTGATCAGTCACTATATGTTCAAGAAGGGTGGCTTGGTGCCGAAGGATGTCCGATAATCGCCGGCTGGTAGGGAAACTCGCGTCAGGTTGTGTGTCTTCAGAAGAAACTGCGACTTACTAATTGAATGTGACCTCTGCATGTTGATGTGCCAGCTCCTTGCAAATGTCGATTGCCCGCTCCCACGCTTTCCCCTTCCCTATCGGTTTGGAAACCGTCAATAGAGCCATCAGCCAAATTTGGGAGGCGTTTACCTAGGTAGTCTAGAATGAGAAGACAGAGTGTTTCCTTCCGGTGGAATTGTGACTGCTGAGGAAGCCCTAGTTCTTCCATCGGGCCGACAAAGGAATTCAAGTCCCATTCATGGAGGTCTGCATGTAGCTTGAGGGTTAAGGCGGCTTCAACATAATTTTGTGATTGAAGGTGCATCTATACCGAGTTCAGAGCCATTAATGTGAGTAGCTTCAAGTACTAAACTCACGTTGACCAGCTGATGCACATATTTGATATAAATCTCATCCCGGCCAATTCTTCTGATGAAATTCATGAGGCGGAGCTGTTGTGTAGATGTTAGCCAAGAGTACATCTGTTGATATGGAAAAGGACCCACCGTGGCTATGACCCTATCATCTGCAAATTCTTCACCTTCTGGCAGATCACGAACGCTCAACAGTAGGTCGAGGAACAGATCCACGGAATCCAGGAAAGTGGATACTCGTTCCCTAAGCTGTTCTTCGACATCGTAAGTCTCGAATAAGAGTCGTAGGTGAGCAATGAAATATGCTCTGGAAATGTCATCGCCTTTACTGTCGGACATGAATAGGGAGTCGAGGCGAGTGACTAATTCGTGTTCAATCTCGTCGAAATGAGCTGCTTGATGGTACTCGGACACGATCATGCTATAGAGGACTTGAACAGCATTGATCCGGAGTTGGTCATGGTGGCTTAGGCATAGGTTCACAACTTGGCCGACCAGAGAATGGAGGTAAGTCTGGTAGCCCTGTCAATCCAAACCAGATTTAATGCCGCCAACAACAGGTGAATTCCAGAAACTCACTCCATATCGGATAGGCGGTTCACCAGTGGTTGTAACATTCTCTGCCCACCCTAATCCTTGCCAAAGGGTCAAGAGGATGGAGGCGCCTTCCCCGCGGAGGTCTCCTGCTAGACGCCACACAGCACGGCGTTTCTAGAAAAAAATGAGTCACTTTGTCAAGCCAGTAAATGTCCAAAATTCACCTGAGGGCTGAATTCTTCAATAACGAGCTGGTCTGAAGACAGCAGTTTTAGTAACATGGAGAATGCTTCCCGCCATAGATTTGCATCAAAGAGCGACTCGGATTCTTGAGAAGGTATGAACTCTTTTCAAGTATAGCAGCCACGGGGTCCATCATTTTGGTGAGAACTTTGTGAGACAAAATGTTCACGTTCAGCCATGTTTTAGGAACGCATCGTTGTCGAGAATTGACGTAGCCACAGCAAAAACTGGTTTAGCAGTGAGATGAAGCGCTCCCGACCTTCGAGTTCCAGACTATTCTCCAGGAAGTCCAGGATATGACTGGTTGGAGAGGCGAGAATGAGCACTAGAAAGACAATTGCAGTCTCTCCTAGACCCGGATTAAAGAGAGGTTCTCCGTTTCCGGATATAGGCGTGCTACCTGGACGTCGTGGTGCGTCTGGTAAGTAGGCTAAAAGAGAGAATGGGTACGATTCAGGGAAGGTAATCGGGATCGGTGCTTTTAACGTGGTCGGCGACCGCTCGATCGCTCTTTTGGACGCGGGGCTTTGAAATTCTCGGTAAGAGTCCAGCAGCCTAGATGGAATGTATTAGTAGAATACTTTGTGCAACCGTGATTGCGCATACCGAGGGAGTAAAGAGAGAAGGTATTCAATATTTTCCTTCTCCAGCCGATAGGCATTGCGATCCGCGATAATTTCTGGATTGACAAGATTTTGTTGCAGCTTGTCAAGCATCACAGCAACAATAGTAACGCAAAGGCGGATGCTTTCCAGCCAGCCAACGCGAGCTGCATCTCTAGCTGCCTCCCCATCATTCGATTGAATATGCACAAACTCGTCATATCTTCCGAAGTGTGGTTTGATGCAAATGATGACTGCTTCCACCAGTAGAGGACGAGATTGGGGAATGTCGAATAAGAATCCCTTGACAACTTGCAGATACATGATGAGCTTCCAGATGAGGATCTTCCCTTTCCCCACTGTCACTGCATTAGCGAAGGAGGTAACAATAGTCACCAGTTCAACCGTCGGGAAAATTTTGGCAAGCTCTGGGAGGATGGAGTTGAAGTGTTGTAGCGCTATGGTTTGGGTCCCAATGATTGCAGGTGGTGCATTGATTGACATCATTCTGGTGACATCCGTCAAGTGTGAATGGACTTCACGCTTGAATTTAGAATCGAGATGCTCCGCAGTAGCATCACCACCCATGCCTGCCTCCTTCGCCTTTTGTAACTCTCGAGATCGAGTAATGAACCTGAAGATGTAATGCCAGACCTTGAGGGCGGCACGTAGAGGTGAGGCATACTCATTGCCTGTGGGGTTGACGAGAAGCTCATTCATCGAGCGAATGATGCGGAATGATGCGGTTGTGCAGTTGAAGTGATTCTCGATATAGACGTCCAGCACTGGCTGGAAATTGCTGAAGCGCCTGTCTTGAACTATCCCGAGAACTGTGACCAAAGCGTTGAACACGAGATGGTCCATGTCGCCGGCTTGATTGCTGAAGGAAACTAGGATTCCAAAAAGAGCATCAAAAATGTCTCGTAAAAATTTGACGATCTCGCCTTCGCCCACAAATGTGAATTTGGATAGGATGGTCGGAAGCGTCTCCAGGTCGACCTTTTCCCAGTTCAGCAGTTGAAGTAAGATGGGATTCTGTGTATACCGAGTTGAACAGAGGGAGGAACGGATGGTAAGCGTATCCCGTAATGGTGGGGCGAGGCGTTGCATATCTGCCGGTATGCTGAGATGCTCTGCTTTCTGGCCAGGAACAAGCACAGATGGTGCTGCCAGATAAATATCGGGGGTTAGCTGAGAGAGCTTATCGGCGCGGTACATGACCAAAACTCTGCTGCCATCCTCGACGAAGGCATTTTGATCGGGGAACAAGGGCTGGACCGCGAAAGCGAAAGGCCGATCTCCTGATTCGGGGGCATTGCGTGTCCCCCGTTCGCGCGCGCCTCTGTTCTTGAATGTAAAGAAAAGATGCCAGTTGGGCTTGCCCTCAAGGGGGAACTGCACTTTGATGAGTTCCCCGAACGTCGGTTCGTTGCAACGCTGGAACACCATGGAATTGAATTGGGTCATGAGCGGCTCTCCACTACCCTGAGAGATCACGTTTTCGATAGGTCGGCCTAGGTGGTCCCGGACTTCGACAGTGACTTGAACATTGTTTTGTGATGGTCCCATTTGTCCCCTTGCTAGATTTGCAACGCTGATGCGAGAGCCTTGGCTGTGGGTGGATGTGAAGTCGCCACACCAGAGCTTGATATAAAGTTCATTGCGAACGTCTCCTGGAAAGACAACGTCGGGGAAGCCGAGGCGCAGTGTTGGGGATGCTCCTGCAAGAGGGACACATTTTCCCGCATGATTGACTCTGAGTCGCCCCGGAATATTTTGACGGAAACAGCCAGCATTTCGGCGCTGGTTGTTTCGACTGATCAGTGATGACCCATGCCATGGAGAGAGAGGCGGGCTTACCGTGACGATTTCTCGAAATCTTTAGTACTGTTATTGATGATGTTTTGGTGTAGCATAGAGAAGGCGGACTCTGTCGTGGGTACGAATATAGGCATCGTATGTTCTTTCAACGGGGTCACATCAGCGTTCTCGGCAAACATCTTGCTAAGTTGGGTGAGCTCCAGAACTGCGCAGCCGAAAGGTCTACGAGCTTGAGTAGAAGGTTCGGTGGGGCCATTTGTCCTTGGACTAGTGGGGCTGACAGCTGTGTCATAAGAAGCACCGTTTAGCTGGCTATCGAAGCGAGAAGCCTCTGAACCTCGCCTGCCAGATTCTAAGTAGTGCGATGGGTTCTTCAGTGAGCCATTTCGGACAATGCGGCACACGAGATACACTGGGTCTCCGACATCAGAAGGGGAGAGGTCTGTAAACAGTGTGCGGATATGGGTTGCAGGGTTACGAGCCAGAACGCCGTTGTGGTTGAGAATTGCACAAAACTCTTCGGTGACGAATTGGGTACCCTGCTTCTTGTAGAGAGAGAAAAAGAGCTCCGCAGTTTCTCCAGGCGCACAGGGAGAAGCCACAAAGGCTCTCACGTCCAGAAAGATGTGATAGAATTTGGCAGTAGAGGGTTTGTTGGCATTCGAACCGGATAACAGAGGTAAACCCTGAGATCGAGATCTGGAGTGGTGATGATATGGCAAGTCGGGGAATGCTGAATGGGCTGGTGTAGGTGACGGGCCAAAGTTGATGTATTCGGAGCTGTTTCTGTGGCCGTATGGTCGTAATTCGTCCGACGAGACGTTGAGATACGCAAGCGATGTTTGCATTGCATACATCCGAATAGCGCTCACCCAGCTGCGAGGGTCTATGTCTCCCTCAACGTCCACATTGACAAGTCCACCCCAAGTGGGATGTCGAACAATAACGTCAAGGCCTTGTACGATATTGCCGCTGACCAGTCTGGTCACACATTCGCGGCGCATGTTGATTGTCTCTTCCGTACTTAGCGTTTCCGCTAAAAGTTGCCGGCGTCCTGAATGGAGGGCTTCGAGATGCTCTTTCACAACTTGGAAGAGTTTATAATCGCGTCGCGCCAGATACTGGAACATGAGGGTATGCCATTCACGCAAAGCTGAGGCGATTTCGTCGATGATAGGCTGGGTCACTCCAGAAGCAGTGTCATCGCCAGACTTGAGTGAAGGGCGTGGGGGGAATGGTTTGATGATTTGAGAACCGTTGGGAGATGAAGGGGGAAGGCTTGGAGTGTAGACTGGGAGCCGGTGTAGAGAGGATTTGGCTTGCTCGGGTGGGGGCCCTAGCCGGAAAGATTTTCGGTCCAAATCTGACGTGGTAGCAGACACGATACTATTGCGGCTACCTGGGTAGTTTGAGCTGGGGGCATGGGGAGTAATGACCCCACCGCCGACAGGAGTCTGACTGGTGAAGCCGGGAAGACGTCCTTCTGCATCAGAGAGATGGTCGCGAATAATGATGTGAGAGGCGGGGAATATGCCGATATACACCTGCTGAGGTTCTTCTACCTTGGCTATGGTCTTTGGGGGTGTTGTTGACGTTGGATCGTTTGAAGCCCATGTAACCTGTGGACGTCTAGTCGTGCAGACAACATACCTGGGGAATTGGGTCAGAATGTGCAGTTTCTGGCAGCAAACATGGAGACACACCCTCTGTACCAGACAGACTCGTGAATACTAGACGGCGTGTATTTCTCGAATGCATAAATCTCGTCTCCAAGTTCTAACGAGACCACGTCGCGGTGTATGAAATGATCGTCGGTGGAGGCCTCTGTTACTGTTGAAAGACGATTTCTTGCAGAAAACTTTGTTTCTCTTCGATTTGGGGTGAGTGGATGAATGGCATAACCGTATGCGATGAGTGGTAACGGCTCCCACATTGAAGGGGAATTGAGGGTATACGGGTAACTTGAAGCACTGCGTTTATTTGGTTCCACAACTCGGTACTCTGCAATTACAACCTTGATCATCATCAATTGCATTCATAATGGCCTCCTTATCCGACCAAATTGACCGTTTATCACGAAATACGCGTTCAATTAAAGCAACAGCAGAGCTCATTGCTCGAGGTCATGACAGAAAGGCGGAGCTGGTCCATATACGCGCGCCGTGCTCTCTACAGACCTTGGCGACTTGATTCGTGATATCGATCCTTCCGAACTCGCGCTCTTCACAATTCAGAGACCAGCACTGGATGAAAGAGCTGCACCGGCACCGGAACTGGCTCGTGCAGCGTTCACAGGAGCCACACCTCTTCGACGCCCAGCGCCCAAACGCGACGACGCGTTGAAGCCAAGGGGCGTAGAGCCAGAGGTTTACGCGCAGGCCGCTCTCAAATGTATCGATCGATAGTGAGTCGACCTCATCTATCTACATCCTTGACTTTTCAAACAGTTAATAGTCAGTCAATCAGACCCATGTCTCGGGCGCGTTCCAGAGTTCTGGACATTATTGCACGTTTGAAAGTAGCCAGAGAGGAGATCACAGGCCTGAGTACTACACTGGAGGTAAGTATGGTACCGATTCATCTTCCAACGCGTGCTAAGCCTTTTGTTCTTTAGGATGCTCCGGCGCCGGATGCCTCTCTCCAAACCCTCGTTCAAAAGGAGGAGAAACGAATTCACGATCTACAAGCAAAGATGATAGAGCTCCAGCAACGGGTAAGCTCAATTTCTATCGACGTATAAGCTCTGTCCAACATCAGTTTCCAGAAACAACAAGCAATTAAAGACAAGGAAGTAGAAGCCCGAGCAGCTACGAAGAAAAGATCGAACCTAAATCTCGAGCACCACCACCTCAGTCTCCCCAAGATCAATTTTGGAACACACCAATGGCATCGGCGAAAACCTTGCGGTTTACCGAGAATTTGATGAATGAGCGGGTCGACTTGGGGGATGTTTCTGTCACGTCCTTTATGGAGGCATCTCCGCTGGCAGGAAAGGCGGGAACTTCTACCTTCGCAGATCAGCCAAGTCTCAGCACACCGATTGCAAAACCAGGTTTCAATTCAGGACCCTCATCAGCTCTGGTTGAAAGATCAAGGGAGGAGACGGAGCCTGTGGTCACTGTACAGCATGAACCCAGTCCTAAAGCTAAATCGCCGCCTTCACGCCCGCTGCCTCAGTCTCGTTCCGAGCCCAAAGCACGGGAGCCACGAGACCGGGCGGCGGCTGCCTCAGACCCGCAACTCGAACGCTATGCTGTGAGTACTACAACTGTCGTTGTTTTCATCAAATGAAAACATGGCATTACAGGAGAAGTTCTGGACCACCATGGGCGATCAGATATTACCTGGAGAGAAGAAATCACGAGCTAAGGATACAATGTACGTAGAGGTTCTTCTGCAAGCCTTCCCTTAACTGAATTGTTCGTTCTCAGCTCCCAATTACGTGCGGTGTCATCCTTGACGCCGTCCCCATCATCGCCTTCACCGTCGACGATATCAGCTGCATCATCTGCTAATGCTGTCCCAACAGCACAACAGATTCTGACTGCATATTTATTACTCACCCTACTGACCTCCCTACCCGATTATGCGATCCCAATGAACAAGGCAAAAGATCTGCTAAGCGCAAAGGGTAATCATTGGGGAAGCACAGTCGTCGCAGGCCAAGGCACCTCTCGTATCATATATGGGTGTGTTGCCAAGAGGCTGCTGAAGATTGACAGGGGTGGAGGGGAGCAAATAGTGAGGTTTGATGTATAGTAGTTGTACGGTGTCATCAACGCTCTTGGATAAAGACATATCTCTGCCTGAACGGTAGACAAATAGGGTATGAGCTCTCTATGCTAATGCTACCGACAGCATGACCGCGCTGTTTACCTGCTGATGCCTATGCAGATGTTCAGCCATCCGTCTGCTCCCGCCATACATGCACCTAGCCATGCCATCTCAGAATCCAATGGCGTCCGTACTCCTTGAACTATCGCAAACGCCAATTGAGAGGTTCCATCGGCACTCATATTAGGTCCGCCATACGTCGGTGTCGATGGTCTCGTTTGGGGTGGAAACAATAAAGGTATATGGGAGGTTAAGAATTGCGCCAGAGTATGGCATGTTCCTGTGCGTCGATGTTAAACTTTATTGGCTGTATTCGCAGAGGCAAAAAGGCTCACCATCATCCAGCACAGGAGGTACGATGTCCTGTATGACTGGCCCTTCTGGTAGATATATTCTTGCAGGCACACTCCTTACATTGTAGGCTCCATCGCGGTCAGGGGGACCTCCTGGGTCTGCGGAAGGTGGACGCGTATGCATGGATGTCGTTGAAACGTTTGGTGGTGATCTTGGGCGCCCTGAACCAGCCGTTGGTGTAACTTTACTGGCGACACGCCAATAATTGTCAAAATTGTCTGAATACACGATTTTTTGTTAGTCGAGATAAAGGTGGAGATAATTTGGATTTGCTTACGTTCTTTGATTCCTTCCCAAATACCGTCTTGATCTGCTTTACGCAGACCAGTCATCCTCTTAGTATTACCCCAGCGTATGAAGTCGGCTTCTTTGAGTTGGCCCATGAAGGCTTGTTTACAGGCATCAGCGCTTGGGGATTGTAGGAGTTTATCAGTTGGAGGGGAAGCGAGGTGCAGAATCAGGCGCAATGGGATTGAAGAGGCCTGTGACTGTAAGGGTGCCCGAACAGATGAGGCTATAGCATGAGTGTCATATATGAGACCGATAGGCCAGTGCCTACATATGTGGTGAGGCTAGAGGCCGAAAGTCGAGTGGGGGAGAACCTACCACTTAAGCAAGGTGCCCTCAGCACTCTCAAACCACCAATCGTCCTCCTTTAGGACTTGAGCCGCAGTTTCATCGAACACGACGTCCATCAGGAAGCGATGTATCTCTGGCATAAGCAGGGGCAGATAGCTGACTCGTGGGGCTTGAATGTAATAACACTCGAGACCACGATCCGAATTTGCAGGTAGTTCTTTGGGGTCGACCCGTATCTCCAAAGGCACGGTTCCTTCCCATATTAGTCGTCGGAATAAGGTCGTTGTATAGTCAGTATTTGAGTCCTTCGTTGTTGTAGGATCATGATGATGTCGAGTCGTGCCATATGTCGTTGCCATCGTTTGGCTCTCGTGTGCGGAACGAGACAGTCGGCGAACCTGCAGACTAGCTGTGGTACTAATCCGGCTGACCAACACGTGACTTCTAAATACATAAAGTCGATGTTAGGGCAGTTTCTCAACTCCCTCAAGCCAATAAAAAAAATTAAAAGGGAGCGTTCCACAAATACAAGTTTAAAGCATCACATAACCTAGAATAACAGCCGAAAAGTGGTTGCCATTAGATTCAAAACGCGAAAGTGGCTGGCGTCGTCGTGATCTTGTTGACGTGACGGCGTTTTGTGACCAAACGCGTCTCTTCATTTACCCTTGCTCCTGCCACCTGCCTTGCAGGTTTCGGCGTTTCTCTATTCTCTTCGTTTACTAGCGCTTTCTTGGTTTCAACATGGCTACCCTCAACAGACGCCCGTTAGCAAACAGAACCGTTCCTCAAAATATTCCCCCATCGCTCCTGAGGCCCTCGAGAGTGGTTTCTGGTGTGAAGAGACCTCGGTCACCGGAACGAACCACAGAGGCAGCCACCTCTCAACTCGCTCTGAAGCGTGCAAAATCAGTAGCAGGAACTTCTGCTGCATCTGCAGTGACTCGAGATTCGGCGAAAGAACGCAACCGGCGTGAACGCGAGCAGGAGTTCAGGGATAAATACACACGCGCTTTCCCAGAATGGGTATTCTACTTTGAAGAAGGGCGAATATCTCCACATATACAAGCAAGATATGAGGATGACATTGAGCATCTTGGTGGGGTAAGCTTAGCCAGTGGACGTCCCTCAAAGCCGCAATCCTGACACTACTACAGCGCGTAGTCAAGTTTTTCGATGCCAAAGAGGTGACGCACTTTGTTACCGATCGCACGGCCCCAACTAGTTCCTCCACTTACACGGAGAAGGAGAATATTCGAAAACCCCTCTCTCGTGGTAATCTCAAGAGCCCCATCAACCTGAAAACAGTGTATGCACTACTCTCATTTTATTGATTTCGGATCACTAATATTTTCTACAGGAAACGAGAAGAACCAGAGCTCAACCAACTGAATGATCCTCTGCTCACTTTTGCCTCGTTGGAAAAGAAGATCTGGGCGCCGGCCAAATTGGATAGTGTTCTCAGCAGGCTACTCGATTCCAATACCACGCCGTCTCCCGCCCTCTCTACAACCAAGACCCAAGGAGGTTCCCTCGCAAGACTACTGAAAAAGGAACAGCTCTATGGATCAACCGAGCGCGATCCGACCCAGAAACGGAACGACTACCAGTACTTCTCAAAAGGAAGCAAGTTCGTTCTCGTGGAGGATATGCGTCAAGAGCTCGCAACCATAGCTGTTCACGAGTACACCTTGAAATCTCGTCAAGCGACAGGCGGGAAAGAACTCAAGGAAACCTGGCCTGTCTTGCATTGTCACCCGAATGCGAGGGGTCCGTTCGTCGCTTTTGACGAGAAGGAGAAGCGCCGTTGGGAAAAACAGCAAAAAATGGAAGAAGAAGACAGGGAGGCGGCTAGGCGAGATCACAAGCGGCTCGTCAAGCAGGTTGAGGGGCTTCACCGGCGCACAGCTTCAAATCTTCAACAGACTGGAGATCTGCGACGGACAGTCTCCATGAATAACCTCCACCGTCGGGGTCAAATAGATGCTCAACTCGAGGATGAGCTCAATGGAGCGGAAGCTTTGGATTCAGCCAATGCCTCTGGATATATCGCTTCAGGTACTACTGGCTACATGGCTGCGTCGGGAAACAGCGTCGGAATTACTTCGACGACGGGAACGACATCTACGGCAGGGTATCCTTCCCGTAACGGGCAATTATCAGCAGTCCTCAATGGTCGAATGAATAAGCACGTAACGACCTCACTGAAGTTCCCCTCTATCTCTGCCGACAAAGAAAACAAAGCCCCCCCGATGGGGCCTCCGACCACGATCCCAGAAAGGCAGCCATTCTTGAAAAAGAGTAAAAGCACCAATACTCTGAAACTTCCGAAGAGGGAAGAAGGTAGCAAGCCAGGGTACTGTGAGAGTTGCCGCCAGAAGTTCGAAGACTTCAAAGAGGTGATGTCCTTTCAAACCTTTCTCCGTCGCCGAACGATATTGAAGATTTTTTGTAGCATATTCAATCCCGCAAACACGTACGCTTTGCGACCACTGATGCCAACTTTGCGCAGCTGGACTTCCTTCTAGCTCGTGTGCGCAGAAAACCCAAGGCCGAGGTTCACGCCGAACGCACGCGCCGGCTCGCCATGCGTAAATATCTCTGTGGCCGATTCCAGCTTGAGGAGGAGGAGGAGGACCCAGCTCAGGACAGTGGCTTTGCCGAGTTCGTGAAAGATGAACCTTCTGAGCCGGATCTAGACATCGAAATGTCATGAACATCCAGCAGCTCTCCTTTAACCGTTGTATTTCGTACACCTACGCTCTTCCGTCATTGCAATTTCTGTAAAATACGCAAGCATGTAATATGATACTAGAACAACCACGATGTATACCACTGTCTCATGAATTCGAAGTTGCATTCAGCTCCAACAACAGGTTTTTAAATTCAGAGAATCCACACTCACTGTACGAGTAGCCTCTTGGTTCAGCCATGGTTCTTAAAATTAAAGGCATACTAATGTGGTCTGTGTAGCGCAGAGGTCACAGAACGGTCACACGGATTCTGAGTCTGAACCAGGCATAATTAATACAATAACCTACAAGCTCGTGTGGGTTTCAGAGCCCTTCCCTTGTAAACCCTATCTATTCCAGCTGCACCGGGTTTGCACATCTATTTCACCCTTTTAGCACATCTTGATTCCGAACTCCCACTACCCACGAGTGCCCGCTCGAATAGCCCTCTGCTGAATTTTTGTTTTTCCCATGTCCAATCCAGCACCCTTTACTTTGTCTTCCTCGTCAGAATTAACTCTCAGTAACCGGAGTGAACACCTTACGATCAGGATACCCAATCCAAAGGACTTCTTTGCTCGTCAGTCTCAATGGATCAGTCACCGAGGTAAGGCCAGATGTGATCACTGCAGAGAGAATCATCTAAAAGTTAGTCAACATGTTGATCGTCTATTTTTGACTGCTAACCTCCGAGTAGTGTGACCGTGTCCGTCCTTACTGTAATCACTGCCCGAGGGCATCGGGTAGAACATGCACGTATACACTGCCTACTGCCCATAACAGAGGCCGACCTCGCTGCGACAGGTGTCGTATGAATGATATAAAGGTATTCCTTGCGTTGGCATCCTCTGGACACAATTCCAATAGCTGTTTGCAATCAAGTGCGACAGGGCAGTACCTCTCTGCAACGGTTGCTCCGAAAGCGATGTAGACCAGTGCATTTATACTCCGTCAAAAAGACCACGAGATCATTCTCAAGTGGACGCGCAACCTCACCAACAACAACAAAGTCACCTGGAGGCCCTAGAAAGTACTGAATTCACCGACCAGTCTTCACAGGAATCTTCTTCAGACGACGAGTCGGAAGCAATGAATTCTGGGAATTCCCAAGTTGTTCCTTCCCCTTCGTCTAGCCACGATCAGCCAGAGATGCCAACCCGTCGCGGAATTGCTGATTTTCGACGCTATTTGGACTTGGGAGCTCGGCCGCTGGCCCCTCCGATGAACCCACAGCCACCCATTCCCTGGGGTCGCGCAAACATATATCCCTATCCCCCTGCACTCTTGCAAGGCTTGAGCTGGTGCGTCGCCACCGAGGTACCATATCCAGCGACTTTCAACGACGCCCTCTCTCATCTTCTTGACAATCTTGAGTCTGAATTGAAACAGACGGCCTGCTTACCCCTGGATGCGTATACTAAACTCTGGAATTACTTGCGAGGCAACACCGGGCTAAATACGGAAGGAATAAAACACCTGGTCAATTGGGCGGGCCTTCACCGTATTTGTTTGGGCTCGGAGGATATGATCGTGTTGATGCAGCCATGCGAAATCGATAGTCAAATATCGACTGGTTCCAAGGACGGGGACCCCAGAATAACGATCGCCAACCTGACGTTGCAAGAACAAAGTAAAGCTGCTAACCCCAAAACTACGAGCGCCTTCCTATCCGGGAGCAGGTCTACGATATTCTGACGGCCGCACATGCGTTTCACTGCAACCCGATAGTTATGCTTTCTAACATTAAACAACTTGGTTTTGTGAGTTACGATGCAGCTTATCCGACAAGCTTGTTGATAAAATGGTATCAATCAGGGAAACGTGACATGGACGATGGCAGAGCTATATACTCGACTATGCCCGGTCTGTACTAGCCCACTTAGAGCTACTCAGGCCTCGCAGGGGGAAAGGCAGCCCGGCTTCTACGAGGCTTTCGGCGATGCTGCGAGGCGATATGATGCATAGGACCTATCCTCCAATCCGGTGCATCACTCCTAGCAATGTGACAGCCTGCATGAACCATTGTTCCCTTTTAGGATATTGTGGCGCATTTCATAATCCCATTTATCGCGAGTCATCAACAAATCTACAGGCTGGATCGAATATATACAAAACAAAGGGCATCGGAATAACTTGTAAAAATCCGGATACATGACGGAATTCAGATGGTATAACTGTAGTAGATTTAAAAAGAACTCTCTGTGTTCCATATCAATTGACCCGCTGAAAGCTAGCAAACGCGAGGTCGTAACCGCCAAACTCGTAATTGATTTTGTCAGTCCTGCGGTAGCGCCCAGCAGGCGAAGGTGGACCGTTTTTGGAGTGAGGCTGTGCAAGGGCTAGTTTGAATGCACGCTGCGCTGCCTCTACCGTCTCTCCTTGATCAGCCTCATTGCCCTCACTCGAGACAAAGAGTGTGAGGCTCAACCGGCCGGGTTGAAAGATGCTGACGACTCTTTGGATGAGGGTTTGAAGATCGGGAACTGTGCTGGTGCTCTTGGAGGAGTGAGAAGGAACATTGCACTCGAAGCTGGCGTAGGACCATCCCTCCTCGGGAGTAACATGAATGGTATAATAGCCTTCCTTGAGCGAGTCTACAGGGATAGATTCATCATCTCCCCATTTGACGAGACAATTGGCGGAGTAGCCACAGGGCGAGAATGTGTATGCGTCGAGGGTGGATAACTCGGACGGGAATATTTCCGAGATTCCGAGTTTGGCGGAGAGCATAGCAGCATGTGCATGGGGATCGTCCGAGGGAGATAGTTGAGAGAAGAATGGCTCGCGTGCTGGGCTGCTGAGCTCGCTCATGAGGATCTCAATGGTATAATCGGGGATGGTTAGGAGACCACAATCCGGGGCCTCGACAACGGGTGCGGGAGGAGAATCATGGGTGGTTGCATCGCCAGGGCTGGTCAAGTAAAGCAGCCAATGATCGCCGTTGACTTTTCCTACAGTGTAGGCGGAGCCATTTTTGAAGATGTTATCGAGATATTCAATCTCTTGTTTCCAGTCTCTATGAGGTCCAAGTTGGCGGTCGGGAAACATGAATGCCTTCCTGGAATAGAAGCAACGATATACCTCCGGCATTTTTGCATGAGTAGCCGCGATCTCGAGAATACGCGGTAGGCCAAGAAGGTTGAGAGTCGTGCCGCAAGTTTTTAGAATGAGGCGATGGGGAGCTACAAAAAAGGACGATTCGCTGCATAGATAATGTGGATATTTTTAGTCTGTGTAAAGCATAAAAATGACTAACCTGAGGAGGTATGCATCCATCTCAGCGCCTTCAATAGCACTTAGCACCTGACATTTGACAATGTCAAGCATTTCTTCCCAAACTTTGCGATCAACCTTGCGAAGCCCTGTCTTTTGACCTGAAGCTGCGTCTGCAGCGTCAGGAACATCTTCAGCGGAAGGCTTGAACCAAATTTCTAGGAGCTTTTCAGGGCCCTCAAACGGGCAGTGCGGTTCATCATGAACGTGTTGGTCCATTCACTGTTGGGAGTAGCGATGCTATCGAACAGAGACAGAGCAGACGTGAGGGCCGCTGAGGGCTTCTACTGGATGCATATAACGGAGGGAAGCAGAAATGAGAGAATCCTTGGCGAGAGGACTCTCGAAGAGTATATGGCCAAACCGATCGATGACTTCCTTTTTTGGACCGACGATTTCAAAAATTTCGTTACGGCCCTTGCCGCGGTCATGTGATTCAAAAAGTTAGATGCCGGTGAGTTAGCGTCATGGCAGCGTTGCAGTGCCGCTGTAGGCCGCACAGACACTTTCAACTCATACGCCAATGGTTCGCGGATTCCTCCTACGACTAGTGCCTCGTTTGGCTACCAGACCAATATTGCCACTGGTTCGTTTGAGGCCTCAAGCAGTTCCTTCCCTAGTTCATCCTGCAACAAGACAGTCTCGATTATTCCAACATTTCCCTGCCCGCCTGACGGAACCTAATGCCAGCTCCGGGCACCAGCAATCCCATACGTTGCCCCCAGACGCAACCCTTTCGCAGAAACTCAAACACCTGATAAAATCTTACGGCTGGTATGCACTAGGCGTCTACATGGTGCTTACAGTACTAGATTTTGGTGTCGCATTTGCTGGGGTCAACCTGCTCGGCGCGGAGTATGTGTCCTCGGTTGTCACCCAAGTGAAAGCGGTCGTAGCAAGAACTCTCCACTCTCATCCGCCTGAGCCCGGCCTAGATGAAGTGGAAAGCACCCAGAATCCTGCTGCGCAACCAGGCCAGGAAGGTCTCTACGCGATGCTTGTTCTCGCCTACGCCATACACAAGACCCTGTTCCTTCCCGTCCGTGTAGGCCTCACAGCAGCGTTCACGCCAAAGTTGGTTCGCTGGCTTGGGCAAAGAGGTTGGACTGGAGCAGCAGGAACAAAACGTGCAGCGGTGGAGATGCGAGAAAGAATTAGAGAAAGAAGGAACCGACAACACGATTGAACGAGGAATGTATTTATCACTATCTTACATTGGGCATAATTTGGTGAGTCGTTTTATCTTTCAACACTATTTCTCCAACTAATATTTTCGCTAAAGGACTCCGTTGATGTTACCATCACCCCTCATGATTTAGTTACCTCTCCTTCTATTCATCAACACATTAGACAAGCAGGAAGGCAGAAACATAATGGGCATATTTACCAGTTAGAATTCCCTCCTTAATTAACTCTTCTTGGTTTGGTCGACGCTGCAACGCATGTTCAAGTTTGTCTTGCAACTGAGAGCGCTCAAGCCGCTCCTTCGCGGCAATCAAGCGAGGGGAGATGCCAGAGTCATCTAGCAACGGTTAAGATGGTGGGTTTTAGCAACTGAGACGAATTTGACGGCACCTTTGAGTACGTTACGGTCGATTAGCTCCTTCTTGTCTGGTCGAGAGCTAAGACGTTTCTCCAACTCTTGGATTGTGGCTTCATCGATCGAAGACTTCCTGACTGGAGCGGCTGCAGATTGAGAAGCTGCAGACAAACGTGGCCGGATTAGCGGTATGGATCGATGACATAGAGGAGCTAGGGCATACACATGTCCGTAGATTCCTGTGAGGGCTATCTGCGTTTCTAGATCGTGGATAGACGCCATTATATACTGTTAGAGAAGCTGTGTGCAACGGTCACAAGACTTGAGTCTGACAAGTGCCGAGAATGGAATCACTCGTTCCGGTTACCATTTATTAATTATTCACCATCGTCTAGTTTGTGCATGAGAGCGACACCTCAGGCAATAGTTACGAATAAGTACTACTGACAGGCCTGGATATACAATTAAACTGGCTGAGATAGTCTCTCGACAACGATAGACACATCGTCCAGCCATTTATCCTCCATCTCCACTGTGATCAACCTTGACACTTTCTCCGTATCATCTCCACCAAGCCCGTGGCGCAGTAGGTAGTTGGCAAGATTGATATTCTCGCTCTTCTCACTGAATGGTTTGGACAGGACTTTGAACCAGAGCTCGCCGAGTCTCTTCAGGTCGGCGGTCTCGTGTTTATATAAATCCAGGAGTCCATCCGAGCAAAGAATGAGGCATGCTTCCTTGCCCTTGATGGTGGCATGATGGGTTTCGGCGAGGTTTGACAAGTAAGGGGGCGTTATATTACGATTCAGAAATTCGTCGGCGTTCTTGTGAAACTGGAAGCCAGCTTTTGCGTTCATAAAGACACGTCTCGTGTAGATGATTGGCAGCTTGAAGAGATGGTCACCAACGGCTGTGCAACAGAGATCAGACCTCCATCGAGCCTGAAGAGGAGTTCATACCCCTAGTTACAGCGATGGCACCCAATACTCTTTTCCCTAAAACGCATTGGTTTTCGCCCGGATGTTCCGATCGTATCCTGGCCTGTTCAGAAGGATCCGATCCATTGTGAAAGCCGCTTAACAAAGACGTCTGCCAGTCGGTACTTTCATCTCTCACTCCAAGCACTGTAAAACTGTGGTGAGCTAGGCTGATCAAACTGCATCTACTAGCTAACCTGCTTGACAGTCTCCTAGACTGGCAGTCCAGATGTTCTCGTTGCCAGGATCAATCAAGGAAACCAAAACGGTAGTTCCCCTCATGCATCGTGCGACAATGGTAGCGTTGACACCCCCGGATTCCTGATCATTTATTATGTTACGGATCTGATCGTCCGACAGGGATTCAATGAAATCGGGGCTGGGGAAAAGCCCAAGGAGTTCCTTTGTGAGATCATCATCAAGAGTCGATATTGAATTCAAAAGGATATCCGAGATAGCTTGGGTGGCGATGGAGTCATTGGAAGTAGTGTATTGCTCCAGAGACTGTTGAATCAGGAAAGGTAGCCGCGACGCAGTCCAGTCAGCGGTGTCGTGCCCGGCATGGCCTAGAAGTATCCAGAGATTAAGAAGCAACTAGACCGACATGTACTCCAAGCATACCATCGAGCACAGCACGAAATTTCCAATTGCCACTCGGAAGATCCCAGTTCTGTATGACAACGCGGTCCTGATTGTTCTCTTCAGGATTAGGGCAAGGCTGGAATGTAACATAATCTGTGTTCAGCTCTCGAGTTGCACCAGCAAGTCGGGTAAGCTCAGCCGAAAGTTGAGACTCTGGGAGTGATTGGTATCTCCAGTGAGCATCATACTCCGGATACTCCATGTTAGTATACTTGACTCTGGAGGCCGACATCCTGCTGGTTACCAGAAGGTGAGCTGGTTCTCCAAGATCGTTGCTGTTTGTAGCGGACGCGAATCACATCCGATTCCCGAATCGCGATAGCTAATCACTTTCGCGGCCACGTGATGCGCACCCTGTTGTTCATCCGAACCGAACACGCTGGTTGAAGTACGCGTTCACAACAGCCAGTGCTCGAGCTCTCATTCTGCCAATTCGACTACTATGAAAACAAAGGTACGATCTCACCGGGATGCAATGAGAAATACTGATACAATAGCTTCACAGCCTGTAACTTCTGTAAACGAACTCAAGAATGCCATTGCTCAACTTGACGTCGACCTTCGCAAACCGGAAACAGAAGAAACATGGGACAAAATAGCGAAAAGCCTCGTGGCTCTTGCTGAGATCTGTAACAACGGCGCCTATGACTACCCTCAAGAACTCGTTCAGCACCTTCGCTCTCTGTCTGTACCAATAATATCCAGCATGCTGTCTGAGCGAACACGCCTCTCTGGCGCGGCAATCGAACTCGTCAGCACGGTTGCACCCGGTCTAGGAACCCATTTTGAACCATTGGTTTCCATTTTCCTACCCACCCTTCTAGCCTTATCCGGACGTACAACCAAGGTGTTCGTCACTCGCGCCAAAGCCTGCATCACCACAATAATAGAGACTACTCAACTCCCCTGCATTATTCCCCACTTCCTGCAACATGTCAAAGACAAATCTAACTCAATGCGGTTGGCCTCTGCAGAAGGCACACTCATGTGCGTAAATTGCCTGAACCCACCCGATCTCGAGAAAGATGCCAGGATCAGGGACATTGAAGCGGTTATCAAAGCTACAGCGACCGATTCCCAAGCAGAGATCAGGCAGGTTGGAAAGAAGCTCTTTGAGGCCTACAAAGTTTTATTCCCCTCAAGGATTGAGTGGTGGGTGACGTATCTCCTCAATAACACAGCTGACCGAGCTTTGGAAAGTTTTACAGCTCCACTGACGCCGACGATCAAGAAATACCTCGATATCAAGAACGCTAACCTACGGAAGCAGGACCCTCTTCCGCGATTGCTGCCCACTCTAGAAAGCAAGAAACTGCTTTCTTCATCTACCTCTGCGGCCATAGGTCGTGGCCGCCCGCCCACTCAGAAGCCTCCCATGCATGCTCGATCAACCTCCACTTCTGCAGTCTCAGATTCTGCGGTTTCAAACGGGTCGGAGAGGACGGACAGACGTGAAGCAAAGAAACTTAAAACAGACATGCCACCCCCTGCATTCATTCCAATACGGACTGTCCGCAGTCACACGGACCTTGCTCGCGTCAAACCTGACAAGCTGAAGCCAAGTGCACCATCTCGACAACCTCCACCACCTGCAGCGCCGGCTGATGCACCAAAAACGTCGCGTATGGCCTCTAGAGGACCTCCTCAACGAGTTCCACGGACTGAAACCACTCAATCCCAAGCGAGAGAACAACCGAAAGAGGCAACTAGCCAAAAGTCAGTTCCACAAAGGGCTCGGCCTCAGCCGCCGACTGCCACCGCACCGAATCCTCAGGCGGCTGTCCGTGCTGCTCAAAGCGGTGGCCCTTCTCGGGCTTTACCTGCCAAACCTCCTGCTCGACCAGTTGAGAAGCCAGCTAAGGCTGATTTATCAAAGGCGGCGAGGGATAAACCCGTCCCATCGACTAGGGAGCTGAAGCCACGCAGCCTCACACAGCCCACACTTGCGCAACTTTCACGAACCGCGGCAGTCGCGAAAGATAAGCCCGCTTCCGGAAAACCTGCTGCTCGTCCTCTACGGACTTCGAAGAGCGTCGTTACTTCCTCTGCCTCTTCTAAAACCAAGCCGGACATCTCGTCCAAGCCAAAGGCTGGAGTTAGGAAACTCGCGGCTGCGGAGATACCTCTTCCCGTATCTCCCGAACCCACAGAGGGGCCGCGTACTGAGATTGAGGCCGAATCTGTCCAGGCAGAGAAGATTGCGAGCAGAGTACCAAGTCCGGACTTGGTACTCACGCCTGTGCACCCTTCAGAAAGTCGAGAATCACTGCCGACTATTGCCGTGCCGGACGAAGCACAGAACAAGGTTCCTACGGTACAGACGGAAGAGGCATCGGATCCCAATGGCTCCGTGCCCGATACAGATGAAGAAGAGTCACCCACGGAGCAGGCGGTTGCTGAGGTAGATTCCACCCTTGATAAACCAGGCACTCCTGTCTTCTCCGCTGCACCAAAAACACCTATGCAACAGAGAGCATCAGGAGACATTGGCGCTTTATCGGCCAAGACTCCGATTTCAGCCCTGCTGAATTCAATCCAGAGAGGGTTCATAATGTCACCGTCGGAACCACTTTCACCTCCTCAATCCTACATTGAGCACAAGATGCCAGCGCCTCATCCTTTGAACGCGTCGAAGGGGCCATTCATTTTTGGCAAGGTTGACGAAGAGGAGCGAACAGTATTGAACAATATGGAGAACATCATGAATGCACAGATCTAATAGAGCTGGGGTGTAACGTAGTTCTTCCGTAATTTGCTATGGAACAAGATTTCCACAAGGTTGGACTTGGATACATTTGAGCAGGAATCCAGGCATTTCACGCTTCGGGAATTGGGAACAATGATATCATGCCCAGTGTGGAGAAGACTGAGTTTCAAAAAGCCGCTATTATTCATGATAGTAGAGTGACTAGGATGGGCTCGGGAGGTATCTATTACATGGCAGTCTCGGGCGCCTCTTGCTGAGTCGGAATAGCCTAAGACAGGTGGTCAAAGAGGCGTTGGATTCAGATAAAAACAACACGTACAATTCCCAATTAATTGCGGAGGCCCTGCTAATGGCTCAGATATTTCCTTCCCTTGATGAGCCGTCTCTTCAGGATGTTCTTTCCACCAAGGGTCCTTTTGCGGGCAAGGAAGCCGTGTTTCCTCTTGCGCTTTCTTTGTGATGGTTGATATTCTGCGCCGAATGTCCTAAAACGGAGCTGGCCTAGGGCGCTGAGGATTGGCGACGTGTGTGTAGAGGGAGAAGCCATGGCAAGTGGTGAAAACGCGGTTGGTCGATGAACGGGGAACAACCGTTGTGGTTGGCTTGTAGCAAAAGTCATGATGTTGCGCGAGACATTCTGTGCAAAAGACAAAGAAACTGGTGCTTTCTTGAGGAGCTGGACGAGAGCCAGCGGTATGCGAGGCATTGGAACTGTGAGTAAACTCGGCTAATTTCGAGGAGGACTGCTATTTTCGAGAGTGTGACACGTGAACGCGGCAACATCCGTCACGAGTCAGAAATTGTCCAGATTAGAAGTGAAAGATTGGGAAATCAGCCGGATGTTACTGATATCCAGGCTTGTATTTCGACCACCATCGATTGGCTTTAGGACTACCTTCAAGCGGTCTTTCTCTGCTATGGAAAACAAGCCTTACACAGGGCCTTGGACCGCCCAGAAAGTTCGACAACAGTTTTTCGACTTCTTTCGCTCCAAAGGCCATACATTCGTCCCTTCTTCACCCACTATTCCCTATGATGATCCCACACTTCTCTTCGCCAATGCTGGCATGAACCAGGTGAGTAGCAATGCGATGTGTTCCGACTATCCCAGCTGATTACAATGACCAATCGAATTCAGTACAAATCAATATTCCTGGGCACTGTAGATCCCAACTCTGACCTGGCAAAGCTCAAACGTGCCTTCAATTCTCAGAAATGTATTAGAGCTGGAGGGAAACATAATGGTGAGCCTAACGAGTAGTTCTGCAACATTTCATAGACTGACCACTTCTTACCAGACTTGGATGATGTCGGCAAAGATTCCTACCATCACACT
Source organism: Clitopilus passeckerianus (assembly GCA_944990035.1). Taxonomy (NCBI): domain Eukaryota; kingdom Fungi; phylum Basidiomycota; class Agaricomycetes; order Agaricales; family Entolomataceae; genus Clitopilus; species Clitopilus passeckerianus. Next base: position 189,174 of record CALYLX010000043.1, on the reverse strand, counting down.
TTCTTCGAAATGCTTGGGAATTGGTCCTTTGGTGACTACTTCAAGGTGAGCATACTCTGCCTACTTGGTAAGGATGTTCATAAACCCGATCCTCTAGAAAGAAGCAATTGCCTACTCGTGGGAGCTCCTCACTGAAGTCTACGGCTTGAAGAAAGAGAACCTCTACGTAACCTATTTCGAAGGCGACCCCAAGAATGGATTGGAACCCGACCTTGAGGCAAAGCAATACTGGCTTGAGCAAGGTGTTGCGGAAGACCACATTCTTCCTGGAAACGCTAAGGACAATTTCTGGGGTAAGTCCTTACATCTCAAGTATCTATACTGCATCTCATGAAGGCGTCTTAGAAATGGGTGCTACCGGGCCTTGTGGACCTTGCAGGTACGGCTCTGAATTTTACATTGGCGACCAGTTCCAGCTGACTTCTATTTAGTGAGATTCACTATGACCGGATTGGAGGCAGAAATGCCGCGCACTTGGTTAACCAGGACGACCCTCTTGTTCTGGAAATTTGGAACAATGTCTTCATTCAGTTTAACCGTGAAGACAATGGCACGTTGAAATCCCTGCCTGCAAAACACGTCGATACTGGAATGGGCTTCGAACGCTTGGTCTCTGCGATCCAAGACAAGCACTCGAACTATGATACCGACGTATTTACGCCTATATTCGAGAGAATACACCAGCTCACCGGGGTCCGGCCGTACCAAGGTCTTTTCGGGGTTGACGATAAGGATGGCATCGATACTGCATACCGGGTTGTCGCCGACCACGTTAGGACTTTGACATTTGCCCTCAGTGATGGTGGTGTCCCCAACAAGGATGGGCGAGGGTATGTACTGAGACGTATCCTAAGGAGAGGTTCTCGCTATGCTCGCAAAAAGCTTGGAGTTCCGATCGGAAGCTTCTTCTCTTCTCTCATGCCGGTTGTCGTTGAGACGATGGTGAGTGCCCCCTTATTTGTATGCTATCGTATCGCTCACAGACTACAGGGAGACACATTCCCCGAAATCACCAAGAGACTGGATGAAATCAAGGAGATTCTGGATGAAGAGGAGGAATCTTTCTCGCGCACCCTCGATCGAGGTGAAAAATTGTTTGATGAATACGCAAAAGCTACGAAGGAACGAGGGTCTACGGTGTTAAACGGGAGCGACGTGTGGAGGTTATACGACACCTTTGGCTTCCCTGTTGACCTTACAACGATCATGGCGGAGGAATTGGGTCTCCAGATCAACGACGTCGAGTTCGAGGCTGCTCAAGCCGCGTCCAAGGAAGCAAGTAAAGGAGCCGGAAAGAAAGGCGCTAGTGATCTGGTGAAGTTGGATGTGCACGATATTGCTGCTCTCGAGAAGAACGTCGACGTGCCCAAGACAAACGATTCCTCTAAGTTCGGTGAGTCTGATAGCGTTTGGGTTTGAATAAGACGTAGGTACTGAAAATGTTATAGGATCCGGCAATATTGTTGCAAGCGTCAAAGCGATCTTCCACGACAAGTCCTTTGTCGCATCAACCAGCGACGTGGCTCAGGGTGCGACGTTTGGTATACTGCTTGACAAGACTTGCTTCTACGCAGAGTCTGGCGGTCAAGAGTACGATACGGGGAATATCGTCGTCGACGGTGTTGCAGATTTCGACGTTACCAATGTTCAGGTCTACAATGGCTATGTTCTGCATACAGGAAACCTGAAATATGGTATCCTCAAAGTTGGAGATGAAGTCGTTGCATCTTATGACGAGGTACGTGAGCTTGCACACGACCATATCATTTACTGACGATGGCGACATAGTTACGTCGCTGGCCGCTCCGAAACAACCATACTGCGACGCACATTCTCAACTATGCCCTCAGGGAAATCCTTGGTGATCACATCGATCAAAAAGGTTCCTTGGTCGCTCCTACAAAGCTTCGCTTCGACTTTTCACATAAAGCACAAATCGCCCTCCCAGATCTGTCTAAGATCGAGAGCATGAGCCTGGACTGGATCAAGAAGAATGTGCCCGTGTTCAGCAAAGAGTTGGATCTGCCCACCGCTCGCAAGATTCCAGGGTTGCGTGCCGTGTTCGGAGAGACTTATCCGGACCCCGTCCGCGTTGTTTCACTGGAGTTTGACGTCCAAGACATCGCCAAAAACGTCGAGAACCCTCTTTGGCGGAATACCAGTGTTGAGTTCTGCGGTGGAACGTGAGTTGCTTCTGAATAATTAAAAGGGCCCTAGCTGATATATATTCCTTAGCCATGTTGCGAAGACTGGTGACATAAGAGACTTCGTAGTCACCGAAGAGTCTGGAATCGCGAAGGGTATTCGCCGAATCATCGCTGTTACTGGGCACGAAGCCCATGACGTTACTCGCGTCGCTGAGGCCCTCAAGTTTAAACTCGATCTACTTGAGAAGGCAGAGGGCAAAGCCAAGGATGCGGGGCTGAAGGCGCTCACTGTCGTATGCAAATTATCTCTGGCCGGCCTACTCATTGATAATAATTCCCAACCCAAGGAACTTAACCAAGCCGATATCTCTGTAATTAAGAAGTCGGAGTTGAAAGATCGACTAGCTGTCATGCGAAAAGCCTACGACAAGCAAGCGAAGGAGAAGGAGGCAGTTGCTAACAAAGAGGTAATGTCAAATCGTACTGAAGTTGTTAAACCAACTAACCTGGATCATCATAGGCTCTGGAGCGGCTGCAGAAACACTTCGAAGAGAACACTAAATCAGAGGCCTTCATTGCCAACATTGATGTCGGTGGCAGTTCAAAAGTACGCTCAGCACTCTATTTACCTTTACGCTTTCCTGAACATCCTGTTACAATCATTGTCGCAGATTCTACAAAGCCTGGCTTCTCAAGCGAAGAAGATTGGCAAGGCTATCTATGTGCTGAGTGTAGACGAGGAAGGTGGTAAAGTTGCCCACGTCAATTACGTTCCTCCGAGCTTGAAGGAGAAAGGAGTAGATGCCAGGACATGGGCCACACAGATAAGCGATATCATAGGTGGAAAGGTGTGTATCCGACGCTATATTTGCGAACCGCTACTGATCCTCCTTTCCTCAGGCTGGTGGCAAGGAAGACAGTGCACAGGGTGTTGGGGTTGAGGTTGGAAGAGTTAATGAAGCAGTCGTCGCCGCGGAGAATTATATCACTACTATACTTAAAGCCTGAAACATATAACTATCATCACTCTAGATTTAATAACCTGTAGGCATTCATTCATGCTGTACTTTCAATGCAATTGGGATTCTGGTAACTTGGCATGCGTGAGAAAGAATTCGACAAATTGGGCAAGGCGACGGGCGTTGCCGATTGTTGCGCACGAAGGGTCGTCCACACCTCCTAAAGTCACCAAGAAGAAGCTCTGCAAGACGTTGGCTAAGGTAAGGACGACTTTATGACACTCCAGAACGCAGAATAGAGACCAAGGATGGAATACTGGGATGAAGGAATGGTGGATGGGACAGTTTTTTGTTGGATGCTTGAATGGCGATCTGGATGACACAGGATGGTCAGAAAACTGATCAGCTCTTCTTCCTTCAACAGGCTTCACCAACATGTCTCTCGTCCTCCCAGAGCAACACCAGCAATTCCAGGTCCGCGTCCCTTCGATTTGAACAAGAAGAAACAACGTTACTGATCTCCAATGTCTAGCACATTCTCCGTCTCCTCAACACCAATGTTGACGGAAAACGCAAAGTCATGTACGCCTTGACCGAGATCAAGGGTGTTGGTCGTCGCTACTCAAATTTGGTCTGCAAGAAGGCTGATGTCGACCTCAACAAACGGTATGGTCTTATATCCTGACTTGAATTTTGCCCACTCATCTCTACCCAGTGCTGGAGAACTCAACTCTGATGAACTCGAACGCATTGTCACCATCATCCAAAACCCCACTCAGTTCAAGATTCCCACATGGTTCCTGAACAGGCAAAAGGATATCATCGATGGCAAGAACTCGCAGATCTTGTCCAATGGTGTCGACTCCAAGCTCCGTGACGATCTTGAGAGGCTAAAGAAGATTCGTGCTCACCGTGGTCTGAGGCACTACTGGGGCCTCCGTGTCAGGGGTCAACACACAAAAACCACCGGTTCGTTTCTCCCTTCGAACTCGCTTTTTGAGAGAAGCCTAATTTTCTCTTATCAACAGGTCGTCGTGGCAAGACTGTCGGTGTGTCGAAGAAGCGCGGTTAAACATATTCTTTGTACTTCTCTACTTACATGCTTGTCGAATTTTCCACATGCACTATACGCTGTAATTTTCGATATGCATTATGCCCCTCTTATGATAAACGTTCGACACGTGACGAGACGTGTCTGGAAAGTTCGCGACTCGAGCGTTTCCAACTTTTGAACCGCGTTTGCAGCCGTTCCTCATACCAATGACAACTTGGGCGCCCTCATATCACCATAACCATCTGAACCATCCGTGGTTCGCGACGCCTTCGATGAAGCGGAAGCTGTCCAGTCCGCCCAGCCCTCCGAGCTCCTCAACCAGTCGACGCTCCTCGGAAAGCACGTCACCTCCGCCTACTAAACGGCGTAAGCAAACGGCTCTTGAGACCAACTTTTCAAATCTATCTCTGCAACATTCTGAGCCTTATTCTTCGCTTATTACGGCACCTTCTCCGTATGGCTCGTATTCACCGTCTGCCAGTGCTCGCCCTGCCGCTATAGATGTCGACGAGGAACCGCCAATACCGGAAATCAAGATGAAAACTTCAACGTGGTATGAGCCTGAGCCGGATCGTAAGTTACCTCTGAATATGTTCCACAGAATGTATTGCTTATAATGACTTAGGTATTGTGATTACCGACTTGGATTCCTCTTCGGACGAAGAGACGGAAGAAAGTCAGGATAAATCCTCCCTACAGATATCGCCTGCACTCCTACATGAACTGACCACCCGATCTCGGGCACGATACCTCCCTGAAAGTGGTCCAAGCCAAGCGCTTGTGCTGTACAAACCTCTACCTATTACAGGTGCACCTACACTTCCAGAGAGGAAGGTGGAAGTCGAACAAACCCGCAAGACAGCGGAAACTGTTCCTGCAGATGATGATGCCATGGATATAGAACCATAGAAATAATTCATTATAATAAATAAACAGTTCTAATCAAGCTTCCATTTCCAAGATGAGGGTAGCACTGGGGACTCAGTAGATACAGGCGTGAAGCCAAAAGTCTTGCTATCATACAAATAACACATGTTTGCGCAGTCTTCATCATTCTGGCCTTTGCATGGCAGCGTTCGCCATCGATTCTGAGGTGTTATTATATAGGTGTCGACCGTAGTAGTGGTGGCGAGCGTGCGCATGTGGATGCGGAACATGATGCATTTGTGCTGCAGTATACGGGGCGGTGAGTGTCACTGGCTGGCGAGTAAATGTTCCGTCAGGAACGGGGTTTGTGTTTGCATTCCCGGACGTAGTAATGTCTGGAGTTGGCTGGTGCGAAGGTGGTACGAGGGTAGTTTGTTGGGTGTTGTCAAGATTGTACATGCTCTCCATGGGGTCTTGGAAACCCTCGTGATTGTTGGTGGGAACAATGGGGGAGGTTGAGATGTCCATAGGAGCCTCTTCATCGGCGTCATGCTCAGCATTGGGAGATTCATTTTGGTTGTTGTTGGTAGCCTTTTGAGCCGCTATTTCTTCTGCTGTGAGAAAGCGACCGCCAGGACCTCGCGGGCGGCGCATGGCGTGTTTGTGGCGTGATTCATGAAGGTATGGCTGCGTAACCATTTGTTTCAGACATTATTCTACACGGAATGGACGCGACAAAGAGACGTACCTTTCGTTGACGAGACAAGCGGTGAACTTCCTCCAGACGTGCCCTTGCAACTCGACGTTTGAGGATACGAAAATATTGCTTTGCATTGACATATAGAGGTTCATCGTCAATTGGTTGTTCTTCAGGAGGATGGAAGATAGGTTGCTGAAACGAAGGTTGTTGTCGGTCAAAGTTAAGCTGATAGGCAGGTGGAAACAGTTCCATCGCCTCAGACGACGAGGATGGATTGCGATTGGTTGTGCGCCAACCTGGTCACAGTCACAGTCACACCGTCTGTACCGTTCTTCAATGGAGGCCAAACTCAAAGCATTGAAGGTTGCCGACCTCAGAGCCATTCTGACGAAAGCGGGCCAGCCAGCACCCGCAAAGGCTAACAAGGCGGACTTGATAGCAAAGATTATTGCTTCACAACCTGCCATTGACGCATATAACGCGATTTATCACGCGCCGGAGGCAAATGCAGCTGCTACCACAACCGCGTATGTATTCACAACTTGCTGAAAACTGTTTATAGTGCTTACTCAGTCTTCCAGACCTGAAGCAACTAGTAATGACGCGTCACAGATTGTTGAAGAAGTAGAGGTTCCCACAACAGCTATTGTAACCAGTCCCCAAAAGAATGGCTCAGAAACCCCCGCTTCCCAGATGAACGCCGAAGAAACCGAAGAAGAGAAACGCAAGAGAAGGGCTGCTCGATTTGGTATACCACTGGTTGAACCGAAACCCGCCAAAACGAAAACTAAGAGTGTCGCTACACCACCACCAGAGGTACGGTGTTAATCTCGAGTCCCGTATACAAGCGCTTCAGCTGATTCTGGTCGACTCTGTAGGACTCTGATAAGCTGAAATCTCGCGCGCAGCGGTTTGGTGTTACAGTTCAAGAGTCTGCCAGTCAGAAACGCGCAGCGGAAGCAGAGCTTGATCCCGAAGAGGCTGAAAAGAGAAGGAAACGCGCAGAGCGTTTTGGAATGTCTGCGGTGAGCTGATTGTGTTGCATATATTGCAAGGTCTCGACTGAACCAGCTTTCAACAGGGCAGCAAAGCGTGAAAGTGTTTTCCCGCAAAAGTATTCTAATGCATTTGCCACGATGTTTAGAAGCTTTCTGCCTGTTGTCGCTCCCGCTGTCTAAACCTTCGCAACATTCGAGCCCAATACGATGTATACCCGTACTTTGAATTCTACAGCTGAAAGAAAGAAATGTTACCACAGTGATAGGAGGGATGGTGCTAAAAGGAGTTAAGATCATTAGGGACCGCAAATGCTGCAGCCTTCAACTTTTTCTGATTCATAAGCTGTCAATATCTAATCTTTCGCTGCTACCACCATGGCTCCCGTCAATAATGGCCAAACCCTCTTTACTTGCCTTTCATGCTCTATTGCATTCACATCTGCCGATGAGCAGAGTAAGTAACCTCAATTCTCACATCCCAACTCCATTTTCACCTCAGAAAAAATGGCAGGAGTCCATTATCGCTCGGACTTTCACCGGTATAATATGAAGCGTCGAGTGGCCGCTCTTCCACCTGTTTCTCTCTCTATATTTGAGCAGAAGATGTCCGAGCGAACAGGTGAAGCTAGAGCACCGGACGCTGCAAAGGATCTTGTGTGCCAGACTTGCAGGTTAGATACTACTCTTGGTTTACTCGATTACATGCTAACTGATCACAACTTTCAGCAAATCCTTTTCATCCCAAGGAGCATACCAGTCGCATCTCAACTCGAAGAAACACAAAGAATCCGAGGCAAAATCAGCTGGAACTGACGATTCAGTGAAACCACGAGCGGCGAAGGAAGCACCTAAAGTCGGTTCTTCTGACGAGGTAACAGCTGGTATCAAGAATGTCGTCCTGGAAGAAGAGACACCAGAATCTATGGAGGCCATCATCGACCAGAAAATTGCCGCTGCGAAAGAGCAACTATCTCCACAACACTGCTTGTTCTGTCCCACGGAATCCTCATCCTTAGAAGACAATCTCTCTCACATGTCTTCAGCACATTCGTTCTTCATCCCCGATGCCGACTATCTAATCAACATCGAAGGGCTCATCACCTACTTGGGTGAAAAGATTGCGGTCGGAAACGTCTGCGTCTTCTGCAATGAACGAGGCAAGGAGTTTAGGTCTGTGGAGGCTGTGAGGAAGCATATGACCGACAAGAGCCATTGCAAAATCGCCTACTCCAGCCAATCAGATCGACTCGAGGTATCTGATTACTACGACTTCTCGACGTCCTACCCTGTTATGGGACGAAGGCAGCCGAAAAAGGCAGCAGACGAAGAATGGGAGGATGCAGATGACGATGATGGCCAAGATGCAGATGAAATCGTAGATGAAGAAGCTTCCGACAGCGATGATTCTCTGGAGGAGGATGGACAGTTGACATATGGCGATTCGCCTTACGAATTGGTTCTCCCATCGGGAGCTCGAATTGGCCACCGAACCATGAGAAGATACTACGCACAATCCTTCCGACCAATTGCATCTGCGGATGTCGATGAGGATCCCAATTCAGGGAGAGCTCTTGTGCGACGACTACTATCAGACAAGAATTCTGCCCTGGTTCCCCGGAAAGGAGGGTATGGTGCCTACGGACAGGGTACAGATGTGATAAAGGCAAGAAATCGCGGTGAAGCCCGCGAGGCAGGTCGACATGTCAAGGAATTCAGAGACCAGAAACGCAGAGAAGATTTCAAAACAAAGGTTGGCTTCATTGCGAATTCCCAGAAGCATTTCCGTGACCCTTGTGGGTTTCCTCACTGCCTCACCTTTCAACAGCTGACTGACCAATATCTCTACAGTATTGCAATGATTCAACAATGTGGATGGTTGCATGGGCAATTTCAGGAGGCAATTGTTCTTTTCAATTAATTGTAATCTACGCAACGGAAATATAGACAGCAAGTGCGAGCGAAATGTGAATACTAATAGGGTATCATGCGAAAGTTAAAAGTCAAGAGGAATAGAAACCAGTCTAGTACAAATAAGCTGCAGGAACAACTCCTTCTTGGCCTGTTCGAAGATCTCGGGCATACCACCAGCTGGAGGAATTGAGTCAGACGAAATTCGATCAAATGAGATAACCATAAAACGTACGCAGGATCTCGGTCGTCTAGGACTTCTAACTCGGCTCCTGCAGAGATTGGTAGTTCACCTTCCCCAGCACCGTCAAAAGAGTATCGTGCATGAGCTGGTCGGCTCATCTCCTCCGCCATTAAACCCCCAGCGGCATCGAGAGGAGTCTCCGCTCTCAGGTAATTGCTGGCGTCAGGGCCAAAAGGATCCTGCTTCTCGCCCTCTATGCGATCTTCCTCCCTGTCTGCAGCCCCAAAAGCTCCCGCACCAAGGATGGTCGTCCGGGTAGCCGCGTTGATATGCTCCAATAGGGACGAAGGCCGAATGGAAGAAACGTCGTCGTCCTCTTCTGGAGCAGCCAATAGCTTGTTGAGTTTTTCGTCGCGTTTCGAGAAAAGTGACCATAAGATGCCAATTAATGCTATAAGAAAGACAACGCCGGCAGCGATAGCAATGGAAATTAGAATGACGATGCCAGTGGCCAAGAAATCTAAGAGAATATGTTAGCTGTGATTGAGACTCCAAGAAAGGGGTGCTCACGGTGTTTATTGAAACTGAAGGTCGCTAAAGAGCGGAAGAGGGAAGCGATCGTGCCGCTTGCACCCGATACATCGGTTGTGCGAATGTAAGGAATCAGAGTCGATCCATCGAAGAGTGCTGAAGACGCGGTCCCAAATGTTGGGTCTGATAGGAAGCCGGAGACAAGAAGCATGCGATCTGATTGAATTATATCGTTGCCAGAATGTGTATCTCGGAGCGGAACCATTGTGAGTTGTGTAACACTGGTGTTTCCATGCAGAACAGTATCTGACAAAGCTATGATCAGCTCCCGGATTTAGAAAAGTGGGCGGCAAGTACCTAGTTTTGACCAAGTAGCGCCGTTCCAGAACGCAAGGAAGGGTGCGGAGTCGCCAGAAGACCTGCGGATTATAGGTTTGACACCGCATTGGTTATGAGGAGTCGTAGACAACTAACCTGCCAGCGACAAAAATGCTGCTTTGATTACGGTCATTGACTTCGAGGGCAGTGACTGGGCCTGGGAGGTCACTTGATCCGCCTAAAGGTGTCCAAGTAGAATTGGAAAAGCTGTATTGAACAACATTGGATGCAGCGTCACCCGAAAGAGATATGGAGCCCGATGCAATCAACAGGTCTTGATTCGTCTGTGGGAGAACAAGGTTAACAAGAGAGAATGCATTAGGAATTTGGGATGCGTACGCCAGCATAATTGACGGCTGAGACTTCTCCCTTGATTCCATTTCCAAGGCTATTCCACTGTTTGCTGTTCAGGTCATACCCGCAAATCGACTGGCACAACAGTGATCCAGCCCGAGAGAAGGATCCAGCGACAATGATGACGTTCTGATTCGAAGACGGTTTGGAAATCGAACGAACAACCACACGGGAACTTGTCTCTGAAGACAAAGGCTGGAAGGAGCCTGTAGCCCAAGCGCCAAGCGACAGGTCGTACACTGCAAATCCGTTTGCTTCGGTTCCGGCCAAAGAGAATTCACCCCCTACGTAAAGTTGATTGCCGTCCACAAACAGCGCGCGAACCGTTCCGTTCACCTGCGGTCCGTCGATTCCAGCAAGGGTGTTGTCGATAGGATTATAGAAGGCGATTGCCTCGAAGGTGCTACTGGAATTGGGAGAATGGAATGTGAAATTCCCTCCGATTATCACTAACTCAGCAGACGATGTCGTATTTTTCCAGAATGTCCCTGCAAACACGGAGGGGGCTGCAGAGGGCGATGAGGAAGGAAGGGGTGGTAACTGGGTGGATGAGGTCTGCCTAGAGAACAAGGTGGATTTGACGTGCGTGAACCATCCAAGTGCTCTCCTTGAATGGGATGGGTTCCTCTTGATGACAGAAGGTGTAATCGTTGAGGTGCTTCCATTCGAGAGTTGAACACCAAGGGGCGAAACTTGCGGCTCGTTATTGTCGCCATTCTTGAGCAGTACCATGCCTGATGCGCCAAACTTTCTGGACGCATTGACGTTGCCAGCAATCAAGGTGGTAGTGGAGGTGCTATTGGTGATCATAGCCATATTTCCAACTAGGAACCCTCCACTGTTGACCCATTCGTGCGTTTGCAAGTCCCAGATTGCATAACCTGCGGTAGGGATGCCAGCCACGTCTTCCTTGGATGCAAACGTCCTGGTAAAGTTGCCCGCTACCTGCAATTGGTGGTTCTGAATGTTCAACGCGTTAACGGTCCCGTCTACGCCACCACCCAGCGCGGTCCAGGTGTCTTTGTTGACATCATAGATTGCAACACCATGTAATAGACCGTTGGAACTTCCTGTAGGATTGTCGCTGAACCCGCCTCCCACGATCAAAGTATCGCGGAACGAAAGGAGGGCATTGACAGGACCGTTCAGGCCGTTGGCTTGCACGCGAGCGAGGGCACCGTTCTTGAAGGCCACAAAATTTGATGTCCCCGAAGCAGAGCCCGACGAAAGGGTGAAGGTACCACCGAGGAAGATCGCGCCGGAAGGATGGTGGGCAACTGCTGATATGGAGGATGGTTTGGCAAATGCCAGACCATTGCTTCCTCCAGATGCATCAAAGAGGTCAAATCCAACCTTATCGAGGAATGTTGCAGTGGTGTTGGGGAGTGTTTGTGTGGCATCGGCTGAAGAGCCTGGACCGTTTCGGACCCATTCGTAGAATCCGAAGCTGTTCTTCTTTCCTTGCGTCGCAGTAGAACCTCCAGAGGAGTCGGTATCGTTACCCGCCGATTTCAAGATGAGCTGGACGCGATCGGCAACAATTTCATACAGACCATCCTGTCCGGATCCGGTTGGACTATCGGCAAGGGCAAGAGTCACGGTGGTAACGAAAGAAGTTGAGGATGGGAGGATGAGGCCACTGTAGATAGTGACGGAGGTGTCGTCATCCGTTCTCTGCGAGATGGTAGATATTTGGGGATCCAAGCCTTCTCCCGGGAAAACTGTGACCTTGACCGAGGTCCGCATCTCGCAATCCTGCAGGGCGACACATCCCGGGATCAGAAGATTAACTTCGTAATTCCCGGATGCGGAGACATAGGGTAACCAGGTGAGAGTAGGAGCTGACGACGAAGAAGTTCCCACTTTCACATCGGATACGAGGACAGATTGAATGGTGCCAGGGATATTGGTGTTTGCTACTTTGACGACCCAGTCACCGGTGCGTGTAGTGTTGGAAGGATTAGGCGAAAAGCACGAGTCGCCATTGTTTTCTTCGATAGCGGAAGCAAACGCTCCTGAAGAAAGGATCTGGAGGATATGCAATCCAGGCGCGTTGCCCGTAAATTGAGACAGTTTGATTTGCACACCCGTAATGTCGAGGGTACTATCGAAGAGAAAGTCTTGATAGAGAAGGGAGGAGTCGGTGGAGAGCGGGCAGGGATCTGAACAGGTCTGCATCTGTCCGGAAGTTGGGTCGCGGAAGTGCATCGTCTGTACTTTATTGTCAGGGATAGTTGTGATGCTGACAGTGTACCTATCAGTTAAATCGTCAACTTGAGCTACGGAAAATGTACCTGAATCCAGTGGTCCCGTGGTTGGGTTGGAATGTGTTCCCCAACCGAACACCATTAGCTGAGATAAAGGAGAATGTCCTGACTGTCACTAATGCCTGATTCTGGTCCGCGGCAAACCAAGTGTTTCCTGGTCCGTCACCACCGGAAGGGCATAGGATACTCTTGATGTTGCTATACTGTGTGTCGGTCGTGGATTCGGAACCTTCTACCTCGGCATTTGATAATGGAATTGGAACGAGGGATGATGAGAAGGGTGTGGCTCCTTTCGAGAACGGGACATTGGGGTTGTTGGTGCCGTTCAAAGTGGATCCACCAGGGCCATCGAAGGATGTTACGAAGGAGCCCGCGAAGAACAAACTAGAGTCGGAGGAATTGGCGGTAATGGACGAAACTCTGGGTTGTGAACCAGCGACGCCGGCAAAGGGGGGTTTCGACCACGATTTTGTCTTCAAATCCCAAAATGCGACAGCACTACCTGGAGAAGTGAAGCTTCCACCAACCCAAATCTTGTTCTCCTTTGAATCACAGTATATGGCGTTCACCTCCCCATTAGGACCTCCTGAACCAAGTGCAGAGATGACACCTGTTTTCGAGGTATAAGATGCGACGTTGGAGGCTTGTTGGTCTGCGATAGAGGAGAAGGATCCAGCCAAATAAATTGTATCGCCAAGTGTGCAGCCAGCAAGTATTCGTCCGCCAGGATTGGTGGATGCGAGTGGGGAGAGCGCGCCGTCTTGATTGCGGGACAGTAGAGTCGACGCGGACGGGTCGAATGAGAAGGAGGTGGCGTTTTGGATGAAATCTAGACCACTGAATGCGCCTGCGAGACCGACAGTGCCCATCCGGTCGAAATCGACTTGGGGGAAGGACGAGGCGAAAACGCCCAAGGAAAGGAAAAGGAGCGGAAGGTAACGTGCTGAAGTGTCCATTATTGAAGGGCTAGCTTCATGCAGGGTATATGAGTAGAACCGGCCACAGCGTGGTAGAGACGATGAGGGGAAACAACGACGAGGCAGGTGTTGCCAAGCACGTTGAGTCGCGGCGCAGATGGCAACATGTTCACACGCTCTTGACAACAAGTTTTCGGACTGCAAGTGTACTGAATATTCTATCTATATATCTACTACTCTTTCTCGCCCTTGACTCTCACTCCATCTGTATTCTTCACTGAATCGACTGGTGCAAGGAATGGTGACACTTGCTCGAATGTCCTGTGCCACAAGTCAGTCAGCGGATTACCACCATTCAACGAAGCACTCACTGGGGGTATCGGAAGCGATGAACGGGGGGACGGTTTGCATCGGAGAATGTCAGAGTGGTCTCGGAGTTGTCGAAGGACATGCTGGTGTGTTTTGCGGCACGCTCAGTCCAGAGGTCCCGAGGTGCAGTGTAAAGTTGAATCCATCGGGTAATGTAGGCATCTTCTGACGCCTCGGGGGCAAACTTGTATGCACCAACTACGAGCAAAGAGCAAAGGACCGTGTTACGCCAGAAAGGGCTACCAAATCCTGAAGAAATATTGATTTAAACTCTGAGTTACGGTGCGGAGAACATAACGAACCTTCGGTAGAATATTCATGAGCCTCGGCGTGAGATTCGTGGGCGTGAGTCGAACCAAAACGTCGCAAACGGGGTTTAAGAGCTGAGAGGTTCCTGATAGATTGAGTATTCCTCGACAGCATGGACATCGTCGTTAGATGCGGGTGGTCTGTCGGAGGACATTTCGTGCTCGGAAAGCGTATGTGTACATGCTTGGCAGCAGCCTCATCAAGACTTCCTCTTAAGGTAGACCTCACTGCCACTCAGTCAAGCTCAACAAGGCCACGTGACCTAATTGAGTTACTTTCCAAGTAGGGTTGGGGAAGAAACCTCGCCGACCTTTCTTACCGGTAAGTTACCTAGGTCGGGTCCAGAGGCGAGGTTTCTTACCAGTAAGTTACCAGTTACTTACCTACACGTGACCTTATTACATAATGTTTTTCGGCTAAAATCCAAGTAAAAAATCCGCGAAAAATCTCATTGAGATGCTCAAATTAGCTTGAAAAAAATCCAGCTTTTGACGATAGAGTAAGGCTCAGTACTGCGCATAGCAGTTATATCTTTTTACGACCCGTAAGAATCGAAAGGCCCTCAAGGCTGTTTTCGGCGAGCTCCGGCGTGCCATCAATCAATTCCAAATGCGGCAGGACTCCGTTGATGAGATATTTATGTGAGGCTCTGCATATCTGGAACACTCGCAAGCTAAGTACTGCAGATGCAAGATTCTAAGGACTATATCCAAACAATATACATATTTCTAACACAAAGATGCACCAGTGTAAGGTAAACCTCAGCCAAACTCATCCATACCACGTGAGGTGACTGATGTGTGACTGGCTTAAGTGAGCCAATCATACCACAGAGAACCTTGCGGGGCGAGTACGAAACTTTAGAATTTAACCAGTTATCCACTTCAAACGACCCAAATATTGACTGTTAAACTCTGTCTTACTGCTCTATGTACTACATAATAGCATATATACGGGGAAGCACTTGTTTTTTCTCTTTAAACCGCCTTTACCTGCAGAGATGTGAGCCCAGCAAGCCAGAATGCGACGTAGACCTTGAGTATCAAGCGTAAGCGGCTCTAACGAGTGTACAATGACTATAAAAGTGGTATACAGGTGCATTGGAAGAGCAAACAACTCAGAACAAAAGTGTTTCACCCTTCTCAATGTCGATCTTATCAAATGTCTGAATTCGGAAGACCGACAATGATAAGGCATCTCCATAGCCATTTCACCTCGGTTTTCTTATTGTAATACGCTGCATATGTGGATTTATACTACCTATAAGTTAGGTATTTCACTAACCAATAGGATGTGAACTCATGATGGAGATAGCTTTTTCAGGTCATTTCGACCGTTTGTAACGCTGAAGGTCACATGTTGTGGATAGGTTTGGATGAGGTCTACCTTATCATCATTTCGGTAACTCTCGGATGAAATTACAGATCACGTGACTATCTTGACAAGGTAAGTTACCTACCAAAAGTTTGGCCGACCCTCCAAGTAGGTAACTTACCAGTAACTTACCAGTTATTTACCGGTTACTTACTGCATTCGGTAAGAAACCTAGGTTTCCTCCCCAACCCTATTTCCAAGTCACCTCGGGCAGGGGATCACCTATGGCACTTACAGTAACCGCTTACTAAGAATCCAGATGGACCATTAAACGTGCACTTGCGAA
Source organism: Clitopilus passeckerianus (assembly GCA_944990035.1). NCBI lineage: Eukaryota > Fungi > Basidiomycota > Agaricomycetes > Agaricales > Entolomataceae > Clitopilus > Clitopilus passeckerianus. The sequence goes on along the minus strand of CALYLX010000043.1, from coordinate 173,572 downwards.
GTGGCCAGAATGGTTTCCACCGATGGTGGTTGGGAAGGTCCTGTTGCTGTGTCTCCCAATTTGGTAGCAGTAGTACCATTCCCTGAAGCACACGTGGCTGTGAACGCTTCTCTGCAGTTGACGGTGACCATGAGTGGCCTAACAAGGACCGTGAATCGTTCCCTTCCCTCTAGCAGCGCTTACACGACCGCCTACGCTGGCCTTGCAGCTTGACAATGAATCCAACTACTCGTGGGCAGCAGCATTGGCGAAAGGGAGAGCCATTTGGACCTTTATTCTTGTCCCCAATACGGCGAAGGGACAGGAAGAAGATGTCGATGATTGTTCCGTCCTTTATGGGCATGCAAGCACGGAGGAAAAGGGAACTTCAGGGTCGATTGGCTGAGTCTTGCCAGGAAGAGCTAGCCCACATACAAACCAGCATACCTTTGCAAGAAGAAGCTGCCACTCCGGAGGGATTCGGCTTTGGGGACGGGGATGTGAGCCTAGAAGCCATGGCTATCGATCCCGTCTCCTCAAATGACGGACCCCACACTTCAGTAGACTACAGCTTGGATGCGGAAATGCCCGAATACTACAAAGACGTCTGCCCCCGAGCAAAACGACGCATAGTTCCCGACGGGAAAGCGATCTCCCTCTATGAAAGGTGGCTCAGCCTGCTACCCTCACTCGTTGACCCTCTGCTTGAACATATGTTTGCTTCAAGCGGTCAAACCAACCCTGGTGTAAGCGCAACAGGATTCCCCAAGATGTGTCGCAGCCAAGAACCGTGCACCACTCGGTTCGCAAAAGTATTGTGTCTATTCCTAGACCGTACGTATATTTGATCCACAATTCTTTTTAAATACTCATTTGGAATGATATAGATCATGCTCGGCTGGAGGTCCCATTCTGCGACTGTTTTGATCTACCCACAGTCCTTGTCCTTCATGGACTTTTCCCCTCATCCCCTATTGCTCCCCGGATAGCATTTTCCACCCACCTCCTTGACTTCTACCGTTCGTTGTTTGAAAGGTCGTGCAACGCAACTTGCCACCTCGCTAGTGTCCTTTTACAGCGATCGAGGATACAAGATGCTTAATCATAAAGTTGGTAATCATTCCTTATTTGATACACTCAAAGCAATATTGAGCGCCTTCTCTGCAGGGAAACCCTACCTCAGATCCCATACGGCGATCTCTATCCCCGGCTATGCAATGGTATGGCAATTTGCGAGGGATGATCGAGCGAAATCTTGAACATGTGCTCGTGGAAGCCGACCGTGAGCTTAGCTCAATGCAAGGCGCTCAGGTGTCAAGTACCATCAACTTCCAAGAAGCTCCAGGGCCTACCCCGGCACCAGCTCCGACACCACCATCCTCCGACCTTCAAGAATGCGCTCGAATCCTACAACAAAGGTGTCCTGCGTGTTTCGGAGGAAACATGTTTGGAAGAAGCTTCGAGGAGTGAGATTTATTATCTTGTGGTGCTTCTCGGTGGCTAACAGATTGTGTCCAGAGGTGGCGATATCCACGTTGGAGTTGACGGCAACTTCAATCACCGTCATCTCAGGAAGGCTGGCGAATGTCCTCAGTTCTATATGCCAGAATTCATTCTCCCGAAGGAAACGGTCGATGATGTGGGGTATCGCATCGAAAAACTCTGGAAGTCGCCTCCCAAGAAAATGAAGCCAGTCGTTCCAGATGAAGCAATCAACGAATGCCAGTCCTCACACACTGCGGGTTCTGGCTCAAATCAAAAAGCAAACTTAGATCGGTACGACGACGGTGGTCTGATGGCTCTCGTATGTCGCCACGACATCCCACTCTTTGCAGCGAATATCGACACACCTGGCGAGCAACAAAAGTACGCCATTGCTCTGATTGAACACCTCTTTTCCTTTCTGCCGCCTACTGCTACCGTCGCTATTCTATACGACGTCGGTTGTATACTTGATCGTAGCTTATGTCTGGTGAGTTTCAGTACTGTCTTCTGCTCTCTAAATTACGATGCTGATTGCTTCATTGTAGTACAACTTTTTACCTGAAAGTATTCATTCTTGCATGCTATTTGCGACCAGCGCCATGCATGCGTATGCCCATCAATGGGCATGCCAGCTGGTGTATAATCCACGACTATGTGAAGGCCTCGGCCTGACCGACGGGGAAGGTGTCGAATGGTTATGGTCTCGGATGCGGAAACTCATCGGGATCACTCGGGGATGTTCTGTAAGTCTGCTACTACTAGGTGGCCCCTTGATTGTTAGTTCGGAAGCTCAATCTTATGTATTATCAACAGAGATCGCGAAGGATTTGGTTTGTTGACCAGCAGCTTGCCTTCATCGGTGCCGACCTACGGTGCGACCTTGGTGCATGGAACCAACAAAAACGGAAGGCGCTCTGTAAAGTACGAAGGGCCGCCGATAAAAAACTCGATATGTTGCAGGTCCCAGTGATGATGCTCCGAGACGAGTGGCAAGATCAACGTAAAGCTCAACTATCCATACGTGCTCGTGAGCCTTTTCTGATAAAGTATACGATGTGTGCCTATACTAATTTGACGACACTAGATGCTCCTGCCGGCCTGAAGAAAGAACTCGATTCTGTCCTGGAGCTGCAAGCTGAATTCGACAAGGTTGGGAAATCTCTTCGATCTGCAGAAGAGCTGCTTGGCCAATTCAAAGGGTCAAAACGACTGCTCAAGAAATTACAGAAACGAAGCGACTGTATCATTGCCAAGACTGACCAGCTCCTTGCATCTCTCAATGTGCAAGATGAATTCCCAGAACTCAGTGGTCTCGACATCAAGTTTGTTCGACTTCTCCTGCTGGCTGGCGATCTTAAGATCAATATCCGGAAAAGATCAGTGGGGAGCTTTTTCGAAGTGGACCGACTCGATCAGGCCGTAGCTGGCCGTGATCAAGCAATCGGTGAGTTATTCGACCTCGCGACCCCGTTCCGCAACTGAAATTGTTCCCAGGTACGCGCATGCACCAGTCTACCCAAAGTACCATGAATAAACGCGGTCCTGCCCTGAAAAGCGCAATTGCAACATACAACAAATACTGTGCAAGGATGTCGGAGCTGTACCAGCCTGGATGGGATATTCCCGTCCCTGAACCGCTGCCCACCAAACTAAATGAGTTATGAGAATGTCCTCATCTATGGGAAGACATTTGGATTCAGCATAGTGAGACTGGAGACATCCCACGGTGGCTGGATGACAAGGAGTTCCGAGAGGGAATACGCTCCATGCTACAGCAAGACAGGTGTGCCGAAGAGGAGAAACACCTTCAATGGGAAGCGGAGAATCTGTGTCAATGGTTTGGCAAGGAACTTGCTACAATAGAAGTGGCGCTCTCGAGTCCAGCCAGTAAGCCCATTTCTCAGTCAGGATTCAACAATGCTAACCTTGTGCTTTCAAGATCAGGCGTACCGTTTCCTACTTGACCGTCACCGGCACAAGACCCAGTGGTTTGCATTACCCTGGTCCAATTTGTGTACCCCACTAAGTGTCTATGAAACCCATATATCAGCAGCGGCCACCCTTGCAACGCAACTGTGCACGGGGCAAGATGGACCACGACCGCCCTCCCCGTCGCCAGCTCTGATCATTGACGACGAGTTTGATGAGGAAGCAGCCAATTGCGAAGAAGACAAGCTTGAAGATAGCGAAGCTGATGACGGAGAAACTTTTGAGGAGGAAGAGGCAGTTCTTCTGGCGGATATACTCGCTGACGAAATGGTGGAAGATGTTAATGAGACGACAGAGCTTGAGCCGCCGGAGGTTGAGATTATTTGGCAGCCCCCAGTACGTGATATTCTCAATCACCTGGTCAGTTGCTTACGCTCCTCTTGTCCAGGCGTCTCTCATACATGTCCACCCACTCGGGCTGCTGAAAACAGTGATCACTGGGTTGAAATCCTCGGACGCACAAGTTACCCTCAGCAAAAGGATCACATTTGACGATCAGGATCTGTCAATTCTAGAGAAACCCTCGGCATGCCTCAATAGCGGCTGTCTCAACGGTGCTCTAGAGCTCCTCCTTGACGTTACCCTCACCGCTGTCGATCCCATCCAGCGGCCAGCACTGTTCTCAACACATGTTCTCCCCCTTGTACAGTTCAAGCAATCAGATGACGCACTCTGGCGCAATACGCAGTACACACAGTTCTGGAAGAAGAACCTATGAATCATTCCAATTCACCGCCGCCGTCAGATGCATTGGGTTCTATGTTTTGTCAACATCACCACCAACGAATTACTTCTGTTTGATAGCCTCGCCGAACATCGTCCATGGAGGCACGAAGTGGAGGAGATAACGACGCTTGTGAAACGGCTCATGTCCGTTGCTTGTCACAACGGTATGGAGACCCAAGACGCAATTCCCATTGATTTCACTGCTAAGTGGATAGCACGTCCCCTCACGGTTAGTTTCCGTTGACCTTTCAGGTTGGATGCCGCTGACTTCCTTATAGACAGTTACCCTCCAATCGAACGGACATGATTGCAGGCTTTGGGTGATAGCAACGGCACTCGCGGTTTTACACGGTGCAACAGCACCTTTACCAGCTGAAGTACATATGCCGGAGTTTCGGAGGACTGTTCTTGATATAATCCAAATGTTTCCAGAAACAATTATGTAGATCGCAATCATTAATTCATCACAGCTCTGAGCAAAAACATGATACAAAAGTTACAAACTAGCAAATACATTACATTGAGTGTCAAGAAGAGAGGTCAATACGAGAGCCGTGTGGAATATGAGTATAAATGTGTCAAGAAAAATAAGGTAGAAGGTAAGCAACAAGTAAAGGAACGCGCTACTTATTCAAAGATTCTAATATTTCTTGAATCTCCGGGTCATCATGAAATTTGAAATGCTCCTTCAGATATTTCAACTCGCGCATCCGCTCACGTTCCTTCCGTCGTCTCGATGCATTCTGAGCAGCAGCCTTCTTCGCCCGACGCTGACTGAGAGAAGCCGACCAGCAAGCAGAAAGAATTTGAGGGAGGTCGGCACGCCACTTGGTGAGGATATCTGCAAGTGAGTGCTTCCACTCCTCTGCGGAGGTGGATGTACAAATGGTGTCATCGGGGGGGACAGATGTATCACGCCATTTGGTGAGGATATCCGCCAGTGACTGCTTCAACTCGTCTGCGGAGATGGGTGCACAAACGGTGCCATTGGTGGGGTGGGGTGTATGAACGGCGCAGTTGGCTTTGGGGGTTTTGGCAGAGTCAGAAAGTGGGTCGATGAGTTCCTAAGAACGGTGAGTAGACTCCTAAGTACCAAAGAGCGTCGAAATGTACTTCATAGGAATTTAAGTGGTCCCAAACTGGCTCGGCCTCCTCAGGGAATGCCGCCTCCCAGCAAGTAAAAACTGCCTCCTCGAAGTCGGAGACAGCGTCGCTACCCAAGCGAGAATATGTGCACTTAATGCGCTCCACTAATTCAGCTCTTGCTAGAACCTTTGCGCGGTCGTATGACGCAGGGGTCTGAGGCTTGCTCTTTTCAGGCAACACCAGGGTATGTTCAGTAATGAGGCGGATCCGCTTTCCAGGCGTGGAGTTGGATGAAGTCGAGAGAGGAGAACATTGAAGAGGCGCTGTGTAAAACGGCGTTAGCGCTGTTTTTATTCAGCTCAGAGAACATTGTCCATGCGTACCAAGAGAAAAAGGTATGTTTAGCCCCGACTCGGAGGAGTCCGAAGCTGTGCCAATGCAGCAGGCTGTGTTGTTTGCCGACATACTCCGCCTTGAGGATAAAGGGTCCGATGTATGGTTGTGCTTACAGTATTTCTGGTGTATTTAATGTAGTAAATACGTGGTATTGAAGTATCTGTACAAGGGAGGTGGAACTTCACAATTTCAATGTTCAGCGCGGCCATGAGAATATTTCCGGCTATTGCTGTGTTCCTCTGTTGCGCGCCAGCTCACACCTCTCCATCATTGTTCAACCACCATGTCACTGCTGCCTCCTCCTCCTCATCTGGTCCCCTTCTATAGCTGAAAAATAACAGCTGAGATGTTTCTATATGAGTTTTGTCCACTTTCTGAAGTTCAATAGTTTTCAGACACCAAGTTTTCGCAGACAGACTAGGTTGATTCTCACTGACCATCTTCAGGTAAGGGTAAGCTTTTTTTTTACCTCTGATACTTTCTTATTTCATTTTATATAGTGTATTAAGGAATGTGAGAAGCAAGGCATCATCACAGGGAGACCCAGTGCAGGTGGGATACCCACCAGGTATGTGACTGCTCTATGATGGTCTTTGCTTACAGTCTAATGGCTCCTTCTCTAGTGTATTCCCTTGTTGATCCACCCTTTTCCCTATTCCTTCCACCTCAACATTCTCTCTTTAGTGCCAGCAGAAGAGGCTATTGCAGAGTGGCTGGGTTTTACACAGCCACACTGCAGTAGAGCTGGTATAGCACAATAGTACATCTTCTAATCTAGTTTTATGTATTATATAGTCTAGATTTCAATTTATCCATGTATTGCCGTCAAATGAGGCCCCAAATAAACAATCAGATGGTCTGAAATCATCAAGCAGCAGTGTGATTTCAAGGTAAAATTAGAATATTCAAGGAGCTTTCAAGAGCAAGCTCAAGAATGTCATCTTTACTCAAGACGTGCGCTCTTGAAGCTTTTGCTTTTTTATTACAATGTTGAAGTTTTCTGAAAAAGTTTGCTAAGTCCACAGCTTGTCTAGTCATAGGTAATCTACCAGCTTGTTTAACAAAGACCCTATGGCTCAGGTGGTAGAGCACACAGTGGCTGTGCCACCTATGCCAAAGGTGAAGGTTTAACTCCACTGATATGCAAAAAAAGGAGAACTAATAAGAGAAGTGTATAGATCTAGTAATGTATATACTGTTTTTACATAATCATAGCTGATATGTTGTTTATAAATATTGTGCTATATAATTAGAATCTTCTATGGAATTTCAAGTCTTCTACAGAATTCGAACTCTACTATGAAATTAGACTCTTCTATGGAATTTAAATTTTTCTATACAAGTAGTATTCTTCTACAAAAATTATATTTTCTCCATACTATACAATACTGTTGCTACTCTAGAATATGATTTTCTAGACCAGTACCTTAAAATCATGTAGTATGGTTCTTCTCAACTAGTTTGACTTCTCTTCTATAGTAGGCTGTACTTTTATAGAGTTTAACTACATTTGTAGTTCAACTAAACTTTTGTAGTAAGTTTCTATTCAACTATAAGAATGAATTTTTTGTAGTTTATTTGCTAGTAGCTAGCATAGCTTCTAAAGTAGAAAATTCTCCTTTAGAGATAATACCCTTTGCTACATGGCTATAGCTGCTATGTAGCTACTGTAGCAGCCCATAGTTGGCACAAATTTTACTGATGCTGCTTTTTTGTGTCTTATAGTGACTTGAACATGTCTTGAAACAGTTCAAGTAAAATTTAAGAAGAAAAAGGTCAAGACAGCCAAGCTATGTCCTAGTCTTAAAAGATCTTGAATCTAATTCTGAACTTGCACTGCTCTTGGAACTGACTTGTGAGCAATTTAGCATCCTGAATCTACCTTAAATTTCCTCTTAAATGAGCTTAGTTTGCTACTAAGCAAGCTTAGGCAGTCTAAACCATTTGAAAACATTCAAATACAGCAATAGAATAGAAATTATATTATATTCAGAGTAATAACTACATCTGATTACACTAGCTAATATACTCTGAATGATCTATCCTCTCCACTGCAGCATTGTGGCTGTGCAAAAAGCGGCCACTTTCTACAGGCTATATTAGTAGCAGCCAGGGTTGACTGTTGAGGTAATGCAACAGGGAAGTAGAAGATGAGAAACCCTAGAAAAAAGAACATTAGACTCTGACAGAATACAAAAAAATAATCAACATACCTTGTGGGTGTCCCACCTGCACTGGGTCTCCCCCTAACCACACTGAGCCATAAAATGACCTGGAATTACAGAGAATAAGATTAGAAAGTAATAGAGGTTTAAAAAAAGCGAAATCTTACCCAGAAATAAGCCAATAAAACTTACAATAGTTCACCTGTAGAAACTTGATGTAAGAGATCTGTTTCAACACAGAAAAGCAAATAGAACTTACAAATAAAGGATTTGAATCCTATTCTTCAATTGAAAATGGTGCTTGAGAAAGAGGTTCTAGCAGAGGGGGAGGAGGTAGCAGTAGTTGTATGATGATGAACAGACATGAGCTGGCGCACTTGCAGAGACAGCCAGAAATAGCTGGAAATATTCTCACAGCAGCTCTGAAGGTCAAAATTATCAAGTTCCACCCCTGTTGTATAGAAGGCTCAACACAAGATATTTATTGTTTTAAACAAGCTGGAAATATGTTTTAGGTATCGCCAAATCTGAATCTGCAGTCCGATTTCTTTTAAGAGCATCAGATCTCTTGTTATTTGCACATGAGTCTTTATCTTTTGAGCATGGGAACTTGTAACCTCATCTGGCGCACACCATCAGACTGCCACCTCACTCACTCCTTCCTCCTTTCCACTATCATGGCTAGTGCTAGCTGACCTTCCTCCAACCCAGAACACTCAAGAGCACCTTAGGAGGCATCATGAAGGCTGAAGGGAGAACAGGGAGACCCTGTGCAGGTGGGAAACCCCTCAGGTATGTTTCCCTGCCGCTTTTTTCATTTTTAACATATTCCTACTCAATCTTCATTCTATGAGGGCCTCTCTATTACTCTCTATGGTATATGTTAAAGTCCGCGACGAGTCCGCGATATGGAACGATACAGATGATGTGTGGATAACGCGGACGGGTCGCGTGGGGATGGCGGAAGTCAAACGGTAGAGTTAGACGTAGCGGAAGGCCTTGGCCTCAGCGTATGTGCTGTGCCCTTCTGAATTCCTCAGTGGCCAACTTTGGATTCAAGATATGCGGAGTAGAGCGGAAGGTAGTGGAGAGACTCGGACGAGAAGCGGATAGAACTTAAGTTGATTTCGGAATGCTCTACTACAATGTTGTTACAGAGTTTATATACAAGTAATGAGAAATGAAGAGAACAATAGTAACAAGGAATACAATAGTGAAATGTCAAATGTCAACTAATAGAATGGTGGAGATAGAATGTACCGGACAGGAGTAGGGAATGGTGGAGTGACATCGGAATAGTGGAACGACAGCGGAATAGTGGAAGTGGAATGAAATGGAGACGAGTGAGAAATGATATCGGTAAAGGAAGGGGTGATGATGTCCGAATGGAGGTGAAGGTACTTAGAAGAATCTTGAGAAGTTCCTTCCGCGATGGAGAACGTGGAAGGAATGCGGAATCGTCGGACGATGGTGCGGATTGTAACAGTATACTTCTCCCATCTCCATACACTGCCTCCCACTCCGGAGTGGGTAGATTGACCAAGTAAGTTTGCCCCACCTTTGTTGTTTTCCTCTATTAATAGAAGTTCTTCTACTAGTAGTAGCCTCTATCACCTCCTACCCACTGCCCCCACTCCCTGGTTATTATACCCTTAGCTTTTTCCACCTCTTACAATTTCATGGCATCCAGAGAGTGGCCTACCATTACTGGATGTAATGTGCTGCTTTTTGCACAGCCACATAGATTGTTAGAGAGTTAGCTTATCTATACTATATAATTTACTCTATATCTGTATTACCTGCCTTGAAATATATCATATTTTGAACTATTATAACTTCTGCCTGATGTTTTCTGAGCCTTATATCTAGAATTTAGTATATCTTGGCTAATGCTTATTCTAAACTGTGTGGTATCTGTGATGCTTGTTATGCTTAGTAGCAACTGAGTCTGAATATACTGATCTGTTTAGCTTATGCCTAATTAGTTCTAAACAATGCTTTGTGGCAATGTAGCCTAAATTTACTTGTCTTGAACGTCTTAGCCTAACTTGGAGCATTGTAGTCAAAACTTGTCTGCTTGGTCAACTTGAATACAATCTAACTAAGACAGGTTCAAGAAAATTGAGTTCAAGAAGGGTAAAGATAGGTCAAGTACTTTGCTATTTTTCTGATGCAGCATGGCTACTGGCAGGGGAGATGAGGCACAGCTTCCCTCTGATGGAGAGCTTCTTGTGCGTGATGGACTTTAGGGAAGTACCAGCTCTGGAATCCCAAAAGTTGAAGAACACAACGCACATATCATACATGCTGTTGGGGCGATGAATATGAGGCACTCTGGACAGTTGGAGCAACCTAGTGGTGGGGTGTTGGCACAGGAGCGTCTCCATTACCTCAGAAGTAACAGCAGCACCGCTGGAACTGTAGTATGGCACACCAGTGATGCGTGCATAAGAACACAATGCAGGCACTTCTACATTTGCATTGACGGTAGGTGCACCGCTGGTGCCATCAGTGAGAGGGTACCAAGTGCGCTGTACAGCAAGGCGTATAATGCCTACATCGCTGTGGGAGGGTGTCTCATCAAAGAAGACAACAGTAGTGTCACCCCTGCCGACTTCAGCATGGATGGCGCGATTGGGAGAACCTCTAGACTCAAAGCGGAGGTTGAGGGGTTCTACAGCCTGTTCAGGCGAGATGGGAAGAGGGACAGGAACAGCATTGTTCCCCTCACCACTGGTGGTGAATACAAAGCACTCCTTGTGCAAAGGATCGCGCATAGTGGATTTGAGCTTCTGCTTCTTCTTTGATGGAGAAGGAGTAGCAGGAGGGGGAGAGGACGCCGCCTTACGCTTATTAGTGTTGGAGTTGTCCTTGAGACGTGCTACCCCATCCCAGGATAACCCAAGAAGGTGGCTGCTGCTGCTGTCTAGCAGGGGCAGGGTTTGGCGCATACACAGCATGCAGATTAGGTGTTTTGCACACTGCAGGCGCTTGCACAGAGGGCCGGGCAAAGCAGCACTGGTACTGCATCCAGTTTCCAGAGTGTATCCGCTCTACTGGGGCAGGTCCAGGGACCAAAGTCCGAGGTTTCTGCGCAGGTTGGGATGTGGACTCCTGACCCATCATGGGCTCCGGAGATTTGTAATGTGTGGCAGTTCGTTCTGTGGAACGGACTGGAGTAACTCTGGTCCCTGTGCTCTAGGAGGGATTGGACAAGGAGGGGGAGCTGCCTGCAGCAGGGGAGGCCGGCGCTACACCATGCCCACCTGTTGCAGGAGGAGAAAGCGCAGCTGCTGCAGTGGGGAGGAGGGACAGGAATAACACTGTTGAGTGTGTCTCTGACCTGGCGCAGCATGGGGACATTGTTTTCCCCCACACTAAGGTATCCAAGGAGCTGCAGCCTGGCGGCATGCACAGTGGCACTAATGAGAGCGTCAGAAACATGGCGAGCTTCAAGCTCACCAACTGCTGTGTCTGGAACACAGTCCAGCCACGCTTCAATCACACTAAGAGAGTCTTGTATCTCGAGCACGCTTGCGTGCCTGAGGTGTTGGGGCTGGAGGCGCAGGGGAGGAGGCTGCAGCTGCTTTAATAGCTGCACCCTGGGAGGCAATGCATGCAAAGGTCCCTTTTGCAAGGGGCCTTGTAGCACAATTGACCGGGGGAGGACCTGCCACAACAGGGCGCCTGTAAGGTCATGAGGGGCTGCGTGGAGGCACAGGAGGACGCATGTCCTTCCGACCCAGAGTAGGTCGGGAGGGAGCGGAGGAGGGTGCGGCAGTAGTCAGGATGGAACCCGGTGCCGGAGTCGAGGTCTGGGAGGGTCTGGAAAATGCAGAGAGCTGAGCCCCCGCATTTGCAAACACGTCCCTGAGTTGGCGATACTCTGGGGTATGCTGGAAGGCCCCCGCAAAGAGGCCACAGTTGTTAGCAGCATCCAAAAGCTGGGTGATGCTCCCAACTGTAGAAAGCGATGCAGCGGCATTCAGAGAGTGTCCTGTAGAGTGAAGTTCAGCAAGCCTAGAGCTGGCTTGCTGGAAGAGTCGCTCCATGCACCTCAGGCTGAATTTAGCATCAAGCTGCTGCGTCTCAGGTGGGGGATCAGATGTATCTGCAGAGCCAGACGGGCTCTGAGCAGAGGAAACAAATGTTGGCGCTTGAGCCAACAGGGTAATAGTACCAGTAGAGCACCGCAAAGTTATGCTAATGTTCAACCACCCAGGAGGAGACCAATGCAGACGGCTCTGGGTGATTGTACTGCTCACGTTTAAATTACTTTATGTGTCACAAATATGTATCTACAGTGGGCAACAAAACCCTTCCAATGTTTGCTACTTTTTCAAAGATGTGTTAATAGCTGATGGAATAAATTATGTAAAATCTTGAAAATAATATATATCATAGTTCAATGTCTTGGCTTGATGCTGACATAACTCTGAGGCTGTACTTCCACTTTTAGCAGGTGTTTCACACAGTACAAGGTAGTGACCCATTGGAAGGGTTTTGTTGCTAGGTGTTCTGAATCCAGTAATCATGTGACTTATCACATGATACTTGAGTTTGTTGATTGTAGTCAACAAAGTCATGTGACTAGAGTGTCAGTACATTATATATACAGCTGACCCAAGTGCTACTTTGCCCCCAACCCATCATGCGCACTCTCACTAAGGCTCAAACTACTCGTGTCATTGAACTGCTTCATACCGGCCTCTCTGCCACTCATATTCATAAAGAGACTGGAATTGGCCTTGCTTCTATCAGCAGAATACGTGACAAGCACTGTTCTCACCTTCCCAAGTCATCTGGTGGCCGTCCTCCCAAGCTTACACCTGCCAACATCGAATATACTAAACTCAACATGCGCATGGGCAAGATTTCTACAGCTGTTCAGGCTGCTAGAGTTCTTCAAGATATTACCAACACAACTGTCACACCTCAGACAGTACGCAGAAACCTCAAAAACACTGGTTGGAAGTCCTTCAGAAAGGTGAAATGACCTGCACTTGACCAGAAGCATATTTGGGCACGAAAGGAGTTTGCAGAGAGGCATAAGGAGTGGACTGTAGATGATTGGAAGAAGGTCTATTGGTCTGATGAGACTAAAATCAACCGGTTTGGGGCAGATGGGAATGAGAGAGTATGGGCAGGGAAGGAGGAGGGGCTTAACAAGCGACGTGTCAAAGAAACCCGGAAATTTGGAGGAGGAAATATTATGATGTGGGGCTGTATGGGGTGGGATGGGGTTGGATATGCTACAAGAATTGAAGGTACTATGGACAAGGTCCTTTACACTTCAATTCTAGAGGAGGAACTTCAGGATAGCCTGAAGTACTATAAGGTAAAAGTAAAAGATATGATTTTCCGGCAGGATAACGACCCCAAGCACACCAGCAACATAGCCAAGGAATGGTTTGAAGACCACAGGATGAAGGTTCTAATCTGGCCAGCAAACTCTCCTGATATGAACCCTATTGAACATCTTTGGGTTCATGTCAAAAAAGAGCTTAGCAAGTACAATTCTCCACCTAGTGGAGTATTAGAACTTTGGGCAAGGGTGGAGAAGGTTTGGAATGCTATTCCAGCAGAGGTGTGCCAGAACTTAATAGAGTCAATGCCTAGGAGGATTCAGGCAGTAGTTGAGGCCAAGGGAAAGTGGACTAAGTACTAAAATCCATGTATTTCTGTTTTCAAAATCAGTAGCAACAAAACCCTTCCAATGGGTCACCACCTTGTACTGTGTGAAACACCTGCTAAAAGTGGAAGTACAGCCTCAGAGTTATGTCAGCATCAAGCCAAGACATTGAACTATGATATATATTATTTTCAAGATTTTACATAATTTATTCCATCAGCTATTAACACATCTTTGAAAAAGTAGCAAACATTGGAAGAGTTTTGATGCCCACTGTATGCTTCGCTTCTACTCACAAAATGTGAATAGAAATTATGATCTTGTGTCATCACTCTTGGAGGAGCGTAAGAATGATTTTGACATTCTCCTGCTACAAGAGCCTCCCTGGAGGCTAATACGTCGCACTGTGTCCACTACCAACCCAGAAGGGGAGGCAGTGATTGGTGCTCCCACTCATCCGGACTGGCTGGTCATGTTTAGATGTCCAGCATCCGATACTGACCACCCACACATTATGAAGTTTGTGCATAGGCGTCTTGCAGGCATGCGGCCTGCATTTCGCACTGACCTCGCCAACCACAATGATGTGTTGGTCACTACACTGTATGGGAGCACCTGTGCTCAAATACACTTTGCCAATGTCTACTTCAGCCCAGGAGATGGTACTGCCATTCGCTGGCTGTGTGACAATGCCCCTCGTCTCCCAAGCATGCTTTGCATGGCAGGGGACTTCAACTGCAAGTCGTCAGTCTGGGATCCAGACTATGACTCTACAAATCATGTTGCGACTGAACTGTGTGATGTTGCGCTTGACGTGGGTTTGGAGGTTAGTGTTCTGCCAGAACGCACTCCTACTCACTTCCCGCATGCTGGTAGCCTCAGGCCTTCAGTCATCGACTTATTCTTTCTCCCTGTGGGTTGCACTGCAGGGACTTCACACAGCGTGGTCACAGAGTGGAAAGGACCCTCTGAACACGCTCCTCTTACCATCACGCTCTGTATCCAGCCTGTGCAGCTGGCTGCTGAGCGCATCACTCTGCCCAAGGGCAGTGAGCAAGAGGAAGAGTTCCTGGAGGAACTGTCCTCTTCTTTGCAAGCATTGGACACAACCACTCTCACAACAGCAGAAGCAATCGAACGCTGCACTGGTGCCGTTGCGACCGCTATTAAGCAGTCTTGGGATAATAACTCAAAGACTGCTCGCATCTCCACTAAGTCAAAGTCTTGGTGGAATCCTGAGTGCTCTGAGGCTGTCAGAGTGTATCGCGCTTCCAGGGCGGTTGCTGATTACAAGGTGTTCCGCAGGACCACCAAGGTGGCCAAGCGCAAGTTCTTTGATAGTAGGATTCAGACAATCGCTACTACCAACAAGTGTCCATGGGATCTCATGCGCTGGGCGAAACAGCGCAAGCTCCCTACACACGAAGCAATTCGCCACAATGGTGAACCTTGCAACTCCCTTGAGTCACTTTGGGCTGCTCTTGATTCAACATACAACTCGGCGTCTGACCGCCCTGTTGACCCCTCTGTGCTCGACGACATGCCTCAGTCTCCTCCGCGTGAGTGGTGGGACTTTGGTGTTAATGAGCTTAGAGAAGAACTTGCAAAGTGCTCAAACACTTCTGCTCTGGGTCCTGATCACCTCACATGGTATCAGCTCAAATCCATGGTTGCTGACACTGTCATTGCAACCAAATTCGTCGAGATTGCTAATGCCTGCCTTCGGGTGGGTCACTGGCCCTCTCACTTCAAGGAGTCGGGTTCTGCCATTGTTCCAAAGCCTGGCAAACCGCACTATTCAACTCCCAAGATGTTCCGCCCTATTGTGTTGCTCAACACACTGGAGAAACTCTTTGAGAAGATGCTTGCAAACTGGATGCAGGTTGAAGCGCAGAAATTTGGCGTGTTCCACCCCAACCAGTTTGGAGGTGTGCGCCAACACTTTACTGAGGATGCGGGTGTTTATCTCACTCACATCGTCAAAGCCGGTTGGGCTAGAGGGTTGAAGACAAGTGTGGTCGCTTTTGACCTTGCTCAGTTCTTCCCCTCTCTTAACCATGACATGCTGCTACGCATACTGCGCAGACACATAAGGACATGTATCCTGACCAACAAATAATGGAGTAGCGGAGACTGGGATAGTACATTGGCCTATGGACCAGTGGTGTCAGCTCACAACTCTGAGTGGACAACAACATCAGCAAAATCTCACTGGACTTGCAGAAGGCTCTCTTGCAGCTGTCTTGCAAATTACTTGCAGATTTTTGTAACTTTTTTTAGTGTTTAAAAATAACTTTTAGCACAAAATAAAGCACAAAAACTTCGAGTAAGTTGACTGCAAGTCATATTATAAGACACCAACCTAGCTTATAGGGCTTATAGGGCTTACATACCTTGAGTGGCTTGCAGAGTGCTGCAAGACAACTGCAAGTTTTGGTAAGCCAAGGCAAGGCAGCTGTAAGCTAGGTATTTTTTTGCTGATGAAAAATTGTGTCGGCCCAGATGTTACATCTGTCCACTGAGTATGGCTGGGCTAACACACTCCAGTCAAGGTCTCCCTACACAGGTCAGACGCGCTGAGCATTGGTAGGCAGGGCGTTTGGCCATGTAGTTGGATGAGCACACTGTCCCATGTCAGAAGTGTGTATTCTGCTTTGCTGAGCCGACTCAACCTAGTGAAGGTATGCTGCAATCTGGTCGACTGGGCCAATTCAGCCCTTCTGATGAGCTCAGCCAACATAGATTACTCTGTACAATACGTAGCCAGGATAGCCGAAATTCTAGTGTGCTCAGTTGAACACTCTCCGATCCAGCACTTGTGAGGCAATTATTACCGAAACTAACTATTCTGAATCTGAATCCCTCCGATTCATGATAAATAATGCACCTCAAAAGCACCTCAACTTGGGATATCTGCTCGATTCTGATCAATTGAGAGGTATTTCATTCGTCAAGCCAGGTGTGCTTCCCCGATTCTCAACAACGCCTCCAAAGCTTGCTTCCCCGATTCTCAACAACATCTCCAAAAGTGTCTAACAACTCCAACTATTGTAATCTATCACCTCTACCAACTTTATTATTGTTGCTACTAGTATGAATTCAATCGGGCTTCTGCACAACCATTCCGACTGCTCGCATTTCACTGGCAGTACATGAACCTTTAGCCAGAATCCCGAACGCACGCTTTCTACTCTTCATCTTTTATGTGCTTCATCGGACTAAACTTAAGCCATGCTAAATTCCGACTGAACTCGACTGGGCGGAGGGATTCTTCATTGAAGACAGCCCACGCATCCCGATGCGTCATTTTCTAAAGATTGCTAATTTCCGACTTTCAAGAGACATGTGGCTATTCCGATTTTCCGCCCTCCGACAGTCGATCCTTGTCGAATCTCGGCGTTTACGAGGTCGGACGCGACATTATACAAGTCCAATTAAATTGATATTGTGGCCCAAGTATATACAGGCAATGTTAGTTAATATCCACATTATGAAAGTATGCGTAAATGAACCAAAATATAATCGAGAAGCAAGAAAAGCGATAGGTACCAATATGAGCAAATGTCCAAGGAGTGTCCAATATCAAAGAAGAAAAACAAGTCACCTCGCCACCAGCCTACTGGCCCTGTCGCCCCTGCTCACCGCCCGTTGGAAACATTTCATTTCCCGTCGCAGATGAAAACGAGTGAAGGTAGCCTCCCATCGGCCCGAAACTCGAATCGGGCTGAAAGTTCGCTTGAAGTTGGTCGGTTTGAATTGTCGAAGACTGTGCGGGGGTCGACGCAAAGCACAAGTTTGAATTGCCTTGCTGCATTGTATTGAGAGGAGAGAGGGTCGGCCGATATTGGTTCTGGAGTTCCGATTGGAGGTGGCCAACTTGCTTAGCCAGTGTTGCGTTCGTCCGGCGTAAGTCGTCAATGACCTTGTTCTGGGCAGTTACCAACGACTTGACGAACTCAACATTGGCCGACGATTCCTCATGTTCCTTATGCAAGGTCTTCACGTCGTCGTATATTGTCTTGATCATTGTGAACATCGAGGGAACGTTCGTCGGGTTGGCCATGGGTGTCGACAAAGAGCCAAAGATGAACTCAGCAGGAGGAGGGGGAGTCTGGTTTTGAACGGTCTCGTCAATCTCGATAGCGGGGGATAGATTCCGAAGTGTTGAACCCGGAGTGAGCGACTTGTAGTGTTTCCTTTCGCCTCCAAAGTTTGCAGGTGGGGGGAGGGATTGCGCCTTCACAGTCAGGCGGCCCTTCGGAATCAATTGCGAGTTTTGAAGAAACTGTTCCTTCTGAATTGACTTGTTCAATTCCTCCAAGCCACGATAGTCGTCTGTTCGCCCTTTGCCCTTCGCATCTATCTCATCCACACCGGCGTCGGGATCTGGAACAGGTGCCGTCGAGTTAGAAGGACCGGCTGCCACAGTGTTGACTGGCGATTGGGCCGCAATCGACGCTTGTGAAACGTTGGAGGTAGCTGGATTTCCAATTGTAGGTGAGGCGGGGGACGGGACCTGGCAGCGGTAAGGGGACATCCTTGTTATCTGGCGATAGGGGGACATGATCCTTGGTATCCAGTGGATCGGCCTCCAACGAGACATCCAGCTCTCCAGCCCGATGATATGGATACAGGCGGTCCTCCTTGTATATTATCCCCCTCGGACGATGGGGAGACCCTAAGGGCCACATGCACTTTTTCTTATCCTTTACGCACTTGAGGCAGGTCACAGCAACTTTCTTGAGGTCAGTCGTTTGACACCTGATCGGGGGGAGAAACATGTTGCTCTCGTCCTGTCTGTTTGCGATCTTCTCGGAGCAGCGGAAGCAGGGAAGTTCTTCATCGAGGGCGGGTGGAGTTGTTTTAGTGTTGGTGTCAGGACGATCGGAATTGAGCGTCATGAAAGCGGGGGGTGGTCGGAGGTACGAGGGCATTTGTAGATATGCCTTTGGCTTCTTGGCGGGGGCAGGAGCTGGGACGTCGCTAACTTCACTGTCGGAGAGATGCTCTCGGCTCTTGGTTGCTGTGGTGAGTCGGGAAGCGGTCAGCGTCATTTCCGAAGTTTGGCTGAAGCAATACGTACCTTTGCGTTTCCTCGCCGGTGGAGCCTTCGCCTCTTCATTCTTCACTGCTTTCGATGTCTCTTTCTTGGGTACGGATTTCTGCGAAGTTCAGTCAGTAATGTGAGGGACAGAATGAAAAAACTGACTAACCCTGCGAGACTGTTTTGAACCGGGAAATGCAGGCGGAGGCGAGGGCATCTTCAATGTCACTCTAGGGCAACATTTCAAGAGGTCGGGGACTTATGATAGTGAGTACAGGAACGGATGGTATGCGGCTGGTACTAACCTGGTGTGGTCGACCGGGTATTCTTCCAAACGTCGGAGTCGTACAATTTGTGATCTTTGACGCGAGGATCCGTTCGTCCGATGATAACACGGTTGCTGGTAGAAGGGACTTTGTTGAAGTGTGAATCCAAGGAGAGGAGGTATCAGGATGGCAGGCACTTGTAGCCAGTAGGTTTGTGCGTTTCATGAATCTTCAGAAGTTTTCGCTAATAGAATAAATTTTGAGTACACTAGGTTCTCATTGAAAATAATATGGACTCACCAGGCGACCTTTAAGCTCGAGCATTTTGGTGTCGTGGTCTTCTGGGGGATTGGCCGACTTTGACGCCTCTCTGAAAGCCGTCACCTCCCACTCGAGTCTAAGGCCCAGACTCCAAAGCCACAAAGTCCAACCATCCTCCTGGTTCTGACACTGGACGTAGACATGAGATAATGTATAGCGGAAAATCAAAAATACAGACGTACCCCAATGATCTTGCCCACAGCACTGATCACCTTATCCAACTCCTCCTCTGGCGACAGAAACAGGACCTTCAACTCCTGGCGTAGGTTGTGCTGCTTGAAGAAATCATCGACGAACGACACTTGTGGCTCCCATTTGCGCGTAGATGATGCCATGCTGGTTTTCGAAGATTGAAGAATGCAAAGTAGGGATGTACAGCCATGATGATGATTACAGGCGTTGTTGACGTGTTGTTTGTCCTGAAGAGTAAGGTCTTTGGGTGCAAACAATGGATGAATGATGGGGATGTTGGGGAAGTCCAGAGTCGGAGGATGCATCAGGGCCTCCGACTCTGCCATTTTCCAACCCCAGGATGTCTGAGTCCCGACCTCGTACGTGCTGTCGGAGATGTAAGGAAATAGTACTAATCAGCTGCATCCAGCTTTGTTCTTTGACTTCGTCAATCCCTCCGACAATGATAGTCAGCAGCCGCCAAATATGTTTCATTTCACTGTCGAGGGGCAGGCTTCAACGATCGAAGAGGAAATTGATGTCATCGAAGAGGAGTACGTACTCGCTTGACCTGAATCTGTCGTTCATACTGACTTTCAGGGAGATCGGAGCAGAACGACACCAGCAGTGAAGAAATTGATATGCCTCAGCTCAGGAAGACTTCTGAAAATGACTTCAAGTTTACCCCTTCCCCCAACAGCGCAGCCATGCAAGCGATCGACTCATCCTTCACTTTTGATTCATTGTCCATGCCTGCTTCGTCTCAGAACATGGAAACCGACCCAGGCGGCGCCTCGTCAGGATTCGACTTCAAGCTTCCTGCCAAATCCCAACCTCCCCCTGGCCGATCATCCGATCGCAGAAGTCCAATGAAGCAAGTAGTATCCGACGTTCAGAGGAATTATGAGGCTGATGTTACTATGGGCGATCCCGACGAAGGATCGGACAAGGATGTGGTGCCAACCCCTCCTGTGGTGAAGCCTGCCCCTCCTGCGGTGGAACCTGCTTCTAGCGGAGAGAAGCGCCCGAAGCGCCCGACTGGCCTTTACAAATGTCAGTCCTCGCCTCCGATGTTAGACATTCCAGGCTACGGAAAATTTGCTGAATATGTCCTGGAACTTGTACATCGCCTCCCAATTTCCCCTGCATCTCTCGAAGCTCCGCGTGTCCTAGCAGACATCATCTCTGACTTGAAAAAACTTGCAAATTCCTCGGTGAGCATTTATCGGAGAGGATTTCACACATTGACCCGCGCCCAGGATGAGCATGCCAGTGATCAATACATGTTCGCAACACGTGGCCATGCAGCCAACCACCTCCGACTTGCCTACAACGGCATCAAGACTGACAATGATATCATTGCTAAAGAGGTGCAAGAACTCGAGGCTGCGGTTAACTATCTGAAATCTGCGAGGGAGAAGTTGGACGATGGAATCAAAGGATTAAAGAACATGGGCCTTTACAAGCCAGAGGACCATTATACAGGAGGGAGGCACTGATCGATCCCGACGTTACCCTTTGAAACAGACTTGTATTGTGTAGTTTATCAATGGCATGTGGCATCCCCCGACTACCTTCTACTCTGACTAGCCCGTTGACGTTCCAGCTCGTTCGCCCGACGTCTCCGAACCTCTAATTCATCCTGATTGTCGTCATATGGGGACTTCTGTCGGGTTTCTGTAGTGACTAGTCGGGCCTTGGGCCGTCCGCGCGTGCGCTCCATCGGAGAACTCGGTGGAGATCTTGTTGGCAAGTCTGCAAGCACTATAACTTGTTAGCAAGAAAGGTGGGACAATGTGATGTGTTAAAAGAAATACCTGAGTTCTTTGTAAAGGTTTTGATTTCTGGCGTATCCTTGATACTTACTCGTCGAGCGCATTGAGGTGTCTTTGGGACCTCTGCGTTCTTGGCAGGATTTGTGGCAGACCCTAGGCTGCTCTTCCTCTCCCGTGCTGGTGTTTGTGCCTCCTGAGTTCCTGCTGCGTCAGATTTGGATGGCTTGGGTTTGACATTCTTCGCTTTTTCTTTCCCCTTGGTCAAGTCCGACTGACGAGAGGTAGTAGAAAAAGCGGCCCCCTTCTTCGAGTTAGTGGCTTTTGACTTTGGGGGCTCATCGCGAAGTTTCGGACCGTAAGGAAGTTGAGAATAAGTTTTTGTGACAGGGCTGCTTGTGGTGAGCTCGTCGGGGTCGGTTGGGTGGTCCACGTCGGTGTTGATGTCGGAACCATCCTCAAGATCGTCGAAGTTGAGATTGTCAAAGTTGAACTCGTCCTCAAGATTTGTGTTGGAAAGTGCTGGTGCTGAAGCCTTGGCCTTCTGCTTGCTTCGGGGGCGACAAGTTGGTCCAGGATTCCGTTTGTCCTGGGTCGTCGGAGCCCCCGACTCTGTTGAAATGTCAGTTCCTATTCATCAATTAAACAGATCGTATACCTTTAGTTTTCTTCACAGGTGGTGATATCTCTTCAATATCGGACTCATCATTGAGCAATCCAGAAGGGGGTTTGTTAATTGCTGGGTGAATCGACTTGTTTCGACTGACAAAAGCCTTGAATCGGAATGGAAAGTCACAATTGGGATCCATATCCCATGTATACCAATGCGTGAGCAAGCCTCGAACAGCTGGGTCAACCATTCTAGAGGGATCCCGAAGAACGACAAAGTCCAAGGTGGACTCTGGGTCTGCATAGTGCTGATCTACGACGTCCGCTGGATTAAGGTACTCGGCCTCAATGAGATCATCCTGAAAGGCTTCAATCGATGCCCAGGGTGCATGCTTGACATGTGCACCTTTCGCATAGCCTAATGTTGTGTTGGTAAAATAGTAATAGTTGCACATTCATCACGAACTTACAGAATGCAGCGTGGACATATGCTCTGATCAAGCTCTTCAACCACGACAGATCCATTGACTTCAACGCGTCCAAATTCTTAATCGGAGGCAGCAGGGGAAATCCATCCCGGAAGCGAAGGCAGACCTTGACGACTTCTTTGACTTGCTTGAGTTTTCACTGGTGTCGGAGGTCTTTTCACCATACAGTTGCTCCGCGTGCTGAACAAGTCCCTCCATGACAGGGCGTTGTTGCCAATCTCGCATCGCATCGCATCCGACATGGACAACCCACAGATCTCCTTTCCATACTCCCAGCTAAACAGACAAAACATCAGCCTATTCCAACACTCTCAATGGGGAAACTCACGACATGTACTGAATCTCTCCCCCTTCATCCTTGTGGTGGGTAAAAACCAACGGAAACATACCCAGCTGCCGGAACATTTGTTCCGCCCATTGACTTGTATATTTTGCTGCCTTTAGCCTTGCTTGGCTGTATAGGGGGGAACATCAGCAATCTGTTCATTGGAAAGAAGAAGGACACACCGTGCTTGAACTTCTAGGGGAGGTTTCTCTCATGTCCATTTCTTAGCTTCCGCTTTGGCGTCGTTAACCTCCTCTGCAGACAGACTTTTAATGACAGCAGAAACAGCAGGCTGGTAGCAGGAAATCCACTTGGCAAACCCACGGGGAGCACCTTGTCAGAGGCGCGCAACTTCTGATTCGACTTCATCCTTGTACCAGAACATTATAACGGATCGATAGTTGTAGGCATTCTGTAGTCGGATCCTATCCTTTGACTCTCTTGTACGGCCGTGGTTGGTATAGTATTGTCGAATTCTCTAAAATATTGTCAACTTGACTTTGTTAAGAGTGGTGTTGAAGACTCACCTTTTTTAATACTAAGTCGTCCTCGGGCGAGAGTTTGGAGTATTGTTTGAGGAGCTGGCCATATGCTCTCAGAACAATGTCAGTTCTCTTAGAGGATCTCTTTTCGCCAGTAGCAGCACGAAAGCGTATCAAGTATTTCTTCAGAATTTCATGCTCGGTATCAGACCATTCAGGCGACATGGAGGTGGATGAAATGGGTCGAAATGCCAAAGAAAAACTCCGCATTTATGTGTTTCACTCTAATTCGGATCATGGATATTACGAAATGCTTGGGAGGACCATGCAATGATGTTTCCGATAAGATAACCAAAATGGGCCACACACTTCAACCAGGTAATCCCGTCATGTATCATATAGATCTAGGTCCGACTAGTGCCTTGCGCGTTCATCTAAGAAATGGTGAGATAAGAAATAGAGTTGTACCCAAATGTGTCGTCTTCTATTTTCATCTTCTATCTTCTATTTTACAAGTAATCTTGACATATTTTGCACTCATCTCCGAGAAGACTTGCACCTTTGAAAAGGTCGGGATGCATGAAACATGGTATGAACTTTAAATCCTCAGTAGTCCGACAGACGTTCCTTCCTCGATTGTTCGACCGTTCTGGCTTGATTGAAAGTAAGCAATTGTGTTCGACTCCACGTTGGGGTTCACTGAGTCGGTTCTTAAGATGTGTTCTGGAAAGACCCCGAAGTACGAACTCCAAAAAAGAAGAAATGGAATCATGATATCGATTTTGCGGTGGTACACAGTCAATTTCGACAGGTGAGGGCAACACAGCGCACATGCACTAGTTCCTAATCTGGATATTGAACACACATACCTGGGATATCTGTGAACTATGCGGATCCAGAGACCGGCACAGACTCTTCTTTCATTTCATAATTTCACTATTAGTTAGGTCCAGGTGGTGTTGTCGCAAAAGTGGTTCCTCCACAGGAACATTCTGGATGCCTGCAGCACTTCACACATTTCATGTATTCATATCACTCCTCCAAGAGAATCCTTTCCTGCTTTTACAGTTCATTAGTTTTCTTCATCTCAGATGTGTCATCTCTCTCATGAAACAAACGGGGTCTGCATTCCAAGAGTCCGCAACATTGCGCCACAATCGCTGGGTTATCTTATCGACATTTCCTCATTTCTCCATCACGTGAGTAGCATTTCCCTTGGAGTTGTTGATGCTTTGAATTCTAAAGGTTGCATTCCATTGCTAGTGTGCTGCTCATGCCTCGCGGACAGGGTAAAAGGCTCAAGGTTCCCCCTTCTTACCAAGCGGCTACATTCTCCACTGCTAAGGTTACCTTTACTGCTCGTGGCGACACCTACAAGTCAATCAAGCGAAACAGCCCCAAACGCCCCCAGGTCTCGCCTGTCAGGCCAAAGCGTGTTAAGAGGAATCACGTTGTTGAGGACACGCCTTTCTATGAGGAATTTGGAGTCCCCTTGGAGCCTCTGAAGGCACCTTCAAACCATGTGAGCATTCCCCCTTTTTTGGCACCAGAAATGCTGAAGGAGTAGACACAAAATGACTATCTCTGAGCATTCCAAGAGCGATCGGAGACATACTTGTTCCGAATTCTGGCATCGGAGGGACCGGATAAGCCCACAGTATGCAGCAAATGCAAGAGTCCCAGGCTCTGGCAGTGCATTGGGTGCATTGGAAACCCTCAGTATTGCAGGGAGTGCTGTCGGAGGATTCATGAGCGAAGCCCATATCACCGAGTTCGACAATGGAATGGAAGGTTCTTTGAGGATGACTGGTTGCTCAATGTCGGCTTGGCAATTCACGTCGGACATTCTGGATCTGTTTGCCCAACCTCAAAGCCGACCCCCGATGACGATTCCGACCAAAAGACTTGGAGCTCAAGCGCTAATACAGAGTTGACATCAGGTTGCGATCAAAGTACTGAGAGCTCTGATGGTCACCCTGACACATATCCTACTTCCTCCGGCTGTGTCCCCGACTCCAGCACAAACAAGAATATCAATGGCTCAGCCTCTGAGAAGAGTGATATTGGTCAAGATGATCCCGACTCAGGTACAATACCAGTGTCCGACTTTGAGGGTGCAGCCTTCTACGACTGTTATACTGAAGTCTGGAAGCGTCAGACAGTGGACGACAATCCAATCATACATGTTGTTCACGCTAACGGGATTCATCCTCTAGCATTCAAGTTTTGTGCATGCAGCTCTGATAGTCAAGACCTTCGGTTGCTTGACACGGGATTTTTTCCCTCGTCCTTCACCCGTATCAAGACCGTATTCACGTTTGGCTGCTTGGATGCATTCCTAGCTGAAAACCTCGAATGCAAGACTCCAGCCAGATCGTACTGGGCAAAGCTATGCCGACTTACCAATGGCGCATTTCTGCTTACCATCCCTGTTTGCCCTTCAACAAACCTCTATGTCAGAATATGTTCTAACCTCTGGTTTAGAGTCGGTATCGCGAGCTGAGGAGAGTCGCCCGGTAATGGAAACACCTAAAAACCTTGAAGTGGCATGGCTTTGGACACCGCCGTGAAAAGCCAGAGTCTGGAGATTTGACCGTCACTTGTCCAATATGTCCTCAGCCTGGGGTAAACCTTCCCGACGATTGGGAAGACGACTGGGATGAGTTGAGTGTTTACAATGTTTCTTCCAATCAACATTGACACAAAATTCAGAGACCTTTACATGCGACAATTTACTATCGACGGGAACTTCTCTGCCGTTCATCAAAAACAGAAAAACGACAAGGACGATGTCTGGCTTAGCAATGGGCTTGGATTTATGGTGGAAAAGGAAGAGTACAAGGAGCATCTCCAGGTAGCAAAAACATATCCAATGGCAAGTCTTGTCATAGCGTGTTGGGGCTTCACTAAGCCTATTATAGCCAAAGGGATGCAACAACCACTGTGCTGCTTCTGATAATACCGAAAAAGTTGGTTGCGACGTAACTGGGATCGGAGCTCTCTGCTGCCTTCGGAATGGATTTTTCATTCCACAGTCAGTGGTGGACTTTCAGAAAGGCGAACAGTAAGGGTAAATTAATCTGTCTCCCAATGCATACTAACTACTAGCATAGGCAGAAAAATATTGACTACGGGGTGTCCAAGGCACTCAATGCCAAAAATATGCAAGGCATCCGAAAAGCTCTGCTCGTCTATGATATTATGTGTCAATGGCAGGCAAAATTCGTCAAGAGATTCACCAATGAACCTCACCTTCATTTGCCAGAGGGAATGGAGATTCGGAAAGCAATTGGGGACTTCCACATCTGTGGCCATGTTCGGGAGTGTTATCCAAGGTATACTCTTGCGTTCGTTGAGGGAGCGGGAGTCATCGACGGTGAGATCCTTGAAACTAACTGGGCAGTCACCAATGAAATTGCAACCACCGTTCGAGGCGCATCCTTAGCAGCTCGTTCAGAGGTTCTTGATGACCACATGAACTATATGAACTTCAAGAAGTTAATCGGGATTGGTGAGTCCAGCCAGTTGATTTTCAATGTGCAGCTAACGACTTCTGATCCTAGTACCAACACTTGTTGAGAAACACAAACGAGCTGTAGAGGTAGTCATCATAACTCAGGATGCATTCTCTCAAATCAATGCAAAAAGCAATCCCGATATGGTTCGGGAATGGGATCAGAAGGCGAAAATTGCTCAAACGAAACGATCGTCGAATCCAAAGTCAATGGATTACTTTGGTGTTGCTTCGGTAGAGGGTAAGGAATTCACCCTTTTGTTCTCACGCAAGCTCACCCCGAATCCCTTAGTTCCAAGTCAGGCTTCGCAGAAAATGAAGCTAACACACGAAGAGGAAAAGGAAGGAAAGGTTGGCCTAGTGGCCTTCCTTTCCAATGGCATTACCATTCAAGAGCAACAGTCTGTGCCTTCTTCTTCATTTCAAGTGTGCTTACCAATAGAGTGCAGGCTTTCCCTTCGCAGCGCTGTTCGGGAAGCGGGGAAGTATCGAACCATCACCGAAGAGACAGACATATCTCAACGACGAGCAAAACTCAGAGAGAAGGTCATCCGACATCAGCAGAAGGCGGCACTTTACTTCAATATCTCTCCCGACCAGATTCCAGAAGATTACGAATATATTGAAGACAATATTTTGCCCGACGCGACCTTCACCGATGAGGAGACAGCAGTTCCCGATACCGACTCCGACATTGAAAACTTTGTTATTGCCCTGCCTTCAACTCTCCCAGCAGATCACTTTCCGACAGCGGCCAATTCCCGGAAGCAAGAGGAAGAGCTCCGACTAGGTCAATGCAATGATGCGCTGCAGTCCATTCGGTCGGAGATTGCGCGCAAGGCCTTTGTTTTCTCATCAGAGGTCCGAAAAGCGAAAACAAAACAATACGAATTCCGTGCATGGACCCACGTTCATATCACAAATGCGGCCCTCAAGCTTGCGGCTTCCAAATACCGGCAGGGAAGGCGTGCTCTTTTAACACTGAATCCATCCCCCGAGATTCAAGAGAAATACAAAGTTCTAGGGGCTGATGATATGCAAGCTAAAGCCATCTTTTTGGACTCCCACGTTAGAGGCGTAAAGCATGATACGCTGCCATGGTTTTGGACTGTTGATCCCGATGGGGAGTCGGACGATGATTCGTTCGTTAATGAAGGTAAGCTGTAATTGTACTGCCAAACACGCAGAGGCTCACCCCGAATTAGTTTTCCGAATGAACCGGATTCGCGCACGACAGGCTCGGGATCGGGCTCTTAAAGAGAAAACGAGAGCCGAACATGAGATGAAATGGGGTGTTCAATATTTCAGGTTCAAGGCAGCCCAATGGTGCAATTGGGAGCCTCTCCGTGAAAGCACTGGACACCGGGTGTATGGACGCCGACAGAGTTATATGTGGTCAGTAATGGCATCGAGGGCTGAGCATGTATTCCATATGACTCTAAATATTTGATAGGCATTGTAAAGTACTCTTGTCCATGTAAAATAATCTACTCTAAGTAGGAGCAAGCAAATAGTAAAGTCTTCTAGTCTAGTAGTAGATTTGGTTGAATTGAGGGCCTGCAGGCATTCCGTAGAAGGCAAATTGCTGTTGAATAGCAGCCTGAACTTGGTTGCGAAGGGTTTTGTGGTACTGGTTGTGAACCTCCTAATTGGTGTATCGAGCCCAGGACACGGGTCTAATACACATCCGCTCATGGACAGCATCACGCATATAGTATGCAAAGCAGACCCGATCTCCTGAATGACGGGTGACTGAATGTCGGAGAACCTTGCCTGCAATCCCAATGACCGTTCCGCTGTTGTATCGGAACTGAAGTCCGGTGTCAGGAAGGTTGAATGTTGCACCAGAGTATTCCCCGACACTAAGCAGGAGATCAAACCAAGAAGGGCGGCTCTGGTGATCGCGATGCTCGGGGCACTCCTGATTGCAGATAAGGCTGAAGCCACTGAACGGGGAAGACCATAGTAGTAATACAGCATGAACTTGCTTGCCTTCCTTGACTAGTTCAGGATTGGTCCAAAGTTAGTCGATTGCTGCCATCCCAGCATTATAGAGTTCTGAATGTATAATGCTGGTAATAGCCCCCAAAAGCGCGGAGACGTACATACAAGTCTCTAAAAATGGATGGGTGAGCTTTGCCTGAGAGGGATCACGAAGAGACTTCGAAATCTGGAGTCAGTAACGATCGCTCTGTGAAGTTGCTCCGACGTCAATTTCCGAATCCCAACAGTGTCGGACCTCCGACGCACCTGGTGACCTTGCTCAAACCAACTTGGGCTTATATTCATATTCCCCGCTGAGATTTTCACTCCTTCCGTAAACAAAGACTTGTTAGCTCGCCATCCTGCCGATGTCTCCTTCTCTTTTACGCCCTGTCCGATGAGTTTGTTTAGGTCGGGGATAGCTGCCATCAAGGTTTTCTGTCGCCACGTCATTTCTCCGATCGCGTCGGGAGTTTGAGTGAAACTCACCTGATGAACCAGGGACAAGATATTTGGTAGATACCACAGTACAATGTTCATGTGGCGATCATGAACGGTGGAGGGTTTGTTTATAAACCTTTGGTGGTAGTCTTTCTTGTATTTTGCGCGTAATTCTGCTTTGTGTTGTGGGCTCATCTTTGCTGTCTTATTGATGTTATCTGCATAACGTTCAATGTCCCAGCTCAATGGAACTAAGGTGTGAAAAATCAGCACACCATCATGATTCTAACCACCTGACCACCTACCCCGAGAGCGAAACACATGGACAAGAATGTCATTGGCATGTTGGAGGTCAACAAGCTGCTCCATGGAGATTTCGTCTGGGGTTGGAGTAGATGGGGGTGGATTTCCTGCAATAGACGCCTCAAACATGAGACCCAAGTGTCGTGCAAGTGTGGCAGTCAAACATGCAGCAGGCGAATGATAGACTGAAATTGGGGAGGACATGGTGGTTTACATGCAATGAACGACGTAGTAGGACCTTGTACCCATCACCTGTTCGCAGCCTGTACCAGGCAGTTCATCACATGGATTCCTTGAACAATGTTGCGATTGCGTTCCACAATCATATCTTCAAGCGCCGTAATAGTGTCGTCCAACGACTTCAGACCGCTCACCATGGTGCCAGGAAGTGGCCCGACGCGCTTGATGGGGACAACGGTCCCGCTGGGCCCGACCTTTTCAAATGCAAAAGTTAAATAGTTGCAGTATTCGCTCTGTCGGGGACACACCTCAGTCCGATAAAGCGCGATTGCGTCCTCTAGCGTCTTGCTGCCGACTGTCTCTGATGAGCCCAACTCCAATGCAGAATTACTTCGCGTTGGCTTCCACCATTGATGAGTGTACTTGGAAAGAATCCTCGTTGGGTCGTTGTCGTCAACTTGAATATGTAGCGCTGCCGCCGATTTGGCCGTTGCAAACCTTTGGGCTGAAGTGCTACCAACGTGGTCACCGAGTTGTCGGACAAAATCCTGAGCAAAATAGTTCGGATATTTGACGGGTAGACGTGCAACCAGTGCTCGACCGACAAACACAAGGAGGACCTTCTGTAGAGTCGTCGGAATCGATTTCTAGACGTATTAAGTAGCTCTTACCGCCTCTTTGTGCATTCTGATAACCACTCCGATCATGGCATCCCTACCCTCGGTCGTGTCAGGGTTGAGCTTCTGGAGCACTTGTACTTGGGCCCGTGCTCGAGAGACAAGTAGATTTATGATTTGCTGACTTGAAACATAGTCGTCGGTGGTCTGCTGTTGAATCGCAAGCAGGAGAGGGTTTAGAGATAAGTCGACTTTCTCGATGGTAATAGCAAAGACCATCTTGAGTCGTTGTTAAGTACAAAGGGCAAATATTGTTATCTATCATCGATTGGAATTCGCGAGAATCACGGGAATCCAGGCATAACGCTCAAATCCAACCAAAGACATCCCAAGTTCCGCCCTCGCTTGGGACTGACCGAGATCCACCAGAGATAAACGTTGTTCCGCGATCTCGAGCTCAGTCATGGCTGCCTGGATATCCCGTGAATTGCGATTCAGCCAGCTGTCGGCCATGTAGCTGACCGCGTTGGGAACGTACACCTGTAGAACCTGTCAGTGACTACAACTTGGTAGGGCGGAAAGGTTTATGTCTGAATGATGGTGCATAATCGCTTCTACAAGATCAAAGCTGCAATAGTCGACGTCAGGATCTCCCCACCACGGATAAAAATATCCGTAGGTTCGATTGAGGCGGGTGAAGCTCTCTGGGGGGATATCGAGATCGAGGGCACAAACCTGCTTGATCCACGCGTTGGTGGACAGATCTGCGGCGCGGAGGATAGTGGACAATTTGCTGATTATGGTGGGGATTTGGAGATAGAGATGGCGGCTTGCTGCACGGCCGATCATCTCTTCAGTAGCAACCTACAAGAAATGTGAAGTGTGTAGTTAGATCCATGTAATATGACTCACAATCTCTATCAACATCGCATCCCTCCACCCTTTGGAATAGATGTCCCAGTGCCGGACGGTGTATCCAATCGAACGCCAGTTTTCGGGGATCCGATGTTGATCATTAAAAACCTTGAGTTTCACGAAGATATTCAAAGCGGCGTAGGCCCGAGACGCCATATAGAAGACTGCTTCTTGGGAGAAGCTAAGGCCTTGAAGGATTTTTATCTCCTCACCGGGAAGGTTGCGAACAAATGCTTCGGCATCTTCAGTTGGTGGAGGCATTGTGAACGTTGTCGGACTCGATCGGATTCCTCAAAATTCCCGACAAATCCAGATCGGGGTATGTCATGCTTTGGAAGCCTATCCCCGACCAGCTGAGCAGCCTAACAAGCTTAGTGGGTCACGCTAACAACCATCGGCTGACGGTCATGTCCTGACATGAGCCCATTCAAGCCTGATAGGACTAACGGGTAGCAATTAGCTGGCATGACTAGAATTTCTGACTACGGATGTAAGAAACGATGGGCCACTGAAGCCAGGGCACATTCAATATTACGGCGGCTTCGTGCTTCTTGGGCAATCGGAGAATATGGATGCATGCGCTGTTTTACTCTTTAATGTGCCATGGGTCAGGATCAGCTGCTCCACCTTTGTTGCTCTCTAATCCGACATCAGCTCATGCCGCTGGACCAATACTACATGCACATTCCCATCGTCCGCTACTCTAATGTTCATTGGTCCAAAGTCATGCCTCTATCTGGCGCAGACTGGGCTTCGCGCCAGAAGTCTGCAACTTGTTTGCGTCTTATCTTGTTGGGAGATACACATCCTACAGCTGGAACGGCGAAGAGTCCAGCAAGTATTCTGCAGATGTTGGTGTTGGCCAAGGATCTGCTCTATCCCCTTTCCTCTCTGCGCTCTATTTGGTGCCGGGGATGAGGCGTTTTGAACGCAGGATTGCTCCTGGCGTTACAACACTCATGTCGTATATGGATGATGGTTCGCTCATCGTACAGTCGCCATCCTTTGGGGAGAACATCACCCTACTCCAACAAGCATATGCTGTCATCACAGAGCTTGTTATTGCACTGGGCCTTGTCTTGGAACATGATAAGACAGAGGTCTTCCACTTCTCTCGCAAGCACAACGATGTCAATCCTGCCATCGACTTGGGCTTTGCTCCACACACTGGCAACTTGCCACTTCAACCCAAGAGCGTTTGGCGCTACTTGGGCTTCTACTTTGACCGGTCGCTATCCTTTAGCCACCATGTCAAGTATTACTCTACCAAGGCTCTGACCACTGTCAAGGCAATGATCATGCATGGTAACTCATCAAGGGGTATCACCCCTATGCAGAAACGGCTGCTCTACCGTGCATGTGTTCTTCCGGTCGCTACGTATGGTGTGGGCCTCTGGTTCTACAAAGGTGCAAGGTGTAAGACTGCTATGTCGCACTTGCGCACTATGCAACACAAGGCTGCTAGGTGGATAACCGGCGCCTTTCGCACATCGCCGGGTGGGGGGACCGAGTCTATTGCTGGTCTCCCCCCCATTCGTCTGTACATCAGGAAACTGGTTGAACGTGGCCAGGCGCGTATTGGCACCCTGATTGGCAACCACCCTACGCTGTCGCTTATTAGCAACAGGCACCAGCTGTATGAAGGGACAATGTGTCTCCCTTCGTCTCTCTCCAACTTGTCATGACGCGTGCGCGGCAACTTGCTCTCTACAGTTGTGGACTCTGACGCACATGCTGTGCGCGTCTCTGAGCCTCTCAACCCTGTCCATGGAGAAGCGGTCCCGGGCCTTCGCCTGTTGGATACGCACTCGGGCAGGGTTACATTTGACACCGCCATTGCAGCGTCTAAGGATGCCCTTGATTCTCGTCGCATCCACTTGGATGTGATTCACGCTGATGCAGATCTGTCTGACACCACGGTGTTAGTGGCAGCTGATGCCTCTGTTCCCATAAGCAGGAAGCACCAAGTGGTTGCTGCCTGCCCCCTCCTTCATGGCACCTTTGGGCCAGAGGAATACACTATGGCATCCGGCAAAGTCCTCTCTGATGATGCCGAACTCGCAGCCATTGACTTGTCTATAAGCAAGGCTGTTCTGCGCAACAACTGCCTCAAAATAGTTGTGCTCACGGACTCGACCAAAGCCACTCGGTTGGCTTTGGACCCGTCTCTCCACTCTGGGCAAGGACACTCGCTGTCTATTTGCTCCGAACTATGTGCTTGGTTCTCGGGCAACGCTGGCAGGCGCGTCCACTTTGTTCCTGTTCCTTCAAGACTCAACTGGGACATTCATCACTGTGCTCACTTGGCGGCCACTGGCTTGCGAGTGGGCGCTGGCAACCAACCCCGGACATCTGTTGGATATGCCTGGAAACGCGCTGTGGATAGAATGCTGCATGAGTGGACTTGTCTGCTCCAGCAGCCTTCTTACTCCGGCAACAACTTCCTGCGTCTTACACACAAAGGTGCCTCCCTAAGGCCCACACACCTCAAAAGTGGGCCTTGGCTACGTCGTGTTGGTTCTTCCAATGCGCACACTGCGCGCCTTACACGCGCAGTTTGGGGTCATGCACCCATTGGTGAATTCTGTGCACGCTTCAACCTGGACGGAGAGACAGTGTGTACATGTGACTGGCATGTACTGGAAACGAGGGGACACATCCTTCACCAGTGTGTGCACTTCCAACGACGGCCTAACCTGCTCTTGCGCCAGGAGCTATTGTCTTTCTTGTTCTTCCTTGAGAACAACCCTGCCACTTTTGCATTTCCATCGCAACAGCCTCCAGGGTTCTCACTGCTTCTGCGAGGTGTTGCGTGCTACCATACTTGTTGTTAGATTTATCCTCAGGGGCCACCCTAGCTTGCTCTTTGGTGCACCCTGTATTCAGTGTAGTCCACTCAACGACCACGGCTTTTTTACCTACGCTAGTATACAATGCATGTATTTAGGTACTTGCGACCGGACTGCAATTGAGCGCCGGAATATAAATTGTCAGATGCCCCCTCTGGGGGCATAGGGCTTTGATCAAAAAAAAAGACGCCTGTCCCTCCATGGGAGCCGGAGATTTGTGACCAGTGGCAGTGTGTTCCACGGGTCAGAGAGAGGTAACCTGGGTCCCGGCGCCTTGTGAGACGCTGGAGGAGGTGGGGGGGACTGCTGGAGCAGAGGAGGCCAGTGCTACACTATGCCCTTCTCGGGCGACGCTGACAGGCACGTCCACTTTGTTCATGTCCCTTCAAAACTCAACTGGGACATCCACCACCATGCTCACTTGGCGGCCACTGGCTTGCGGGTGGGTGCTGGCTACCAACCCCGGACATTCCTTGGGTATGCCCGGAAACACGCCGTGGATAGAATGCTGCATGAGTGGACTTGTCTACTGCAGCAGCCTTCTTTCTCTGGCAACAACTTCTTGTGCCTCACACACAAAGGTGCCTCCCTAAGGCCCACACACATCAAAGGTGGACCTTGGCTACATCGTGTTGGTTCCTCCAATGCGCATACCGCGCGCCTTACACGCGCAGTTCTGGGTCATGCACCCATAGGGGAATTCCGCGCACGCTTCAACCTGGGTGGGGAGACAGCGTGTGCATGCAACTGGCGCATACTGGAAACGAGGGGTCACATCCTTCACCAGTGCGCGCACTTCCAACGACGGCCCAACCAGCGCTTGCGCCGAGAGCTGTCGTCTTTCTTGTTCTTCCTCGAGAACAACCCTGCCACTTTTGCGTTCCCTTCGCAACAGCCTCCACTGCCGTTTCCCAAAGCCAAGAAGACGCGGCGACGTGGGCCACCTAATAAGGCCCCCACACGCCTCCGCGATGCCCTCCCCGCTGTGGGGGGCCACCGCCGACGAATGCCTGTAACAGGCTCCACTGCACCACCGCGCCCAGACGACCTTGTCTGGGTGCCGGGTGCACACCAATTTGTTCGCAGAGAACAGGCCGAAGCGTCTGGCATGGTTTTCCATGCATAGGCATCAGTGCTCCATCCTTCATATAGCAGCAAGCCTGACCTCCAGGGTTCTTGCTGCTTCTGCAGGATGTTGCGCGCTACCATACTCATTGATAGATTTATCCTCGGGGGCCACCCTAGCTTGCTCTTTGGTGCACCTTGTATTCAGTGTGGTTCACTCGACAAACACGGTTTTTACTTACGTTAGTTACAATGCATGTATTTAGGTACTTGCGACCGGACTGCGATCGGGCGCCGGAATATAAATTGTCAGACGCCTCCTCCGGGGGCGTAGGACTTTGATCAAAAAAAAAAAAAAAGCTACACTATGCCCACCTGCAGCAGCAGTAGAGAAAGCAGATGCTGCGTTTGTAGCACCTTTGGGAGCAGCAGTGTGCACAGGGCGCTGCTGGGGAGGAGGAGAAGGAACATAGGCGTCTAGAGCATCCCTAACACGTCGGATTTGAGGAAGGGAGTCCTCACTTGAAGTGAGATACTTGAGGAGGCCTAGAGAGGCCGTTTGAGAGCAAATACGCACAAGCATGTCTGCAAGAGTGTGAGAGTGTTCCTCATTGCCGGCAGCAGAAGGGGCCCGGTTGAGCCACTCCATGAAGGTGACAAGGAATCTGTGATCACGTCTATGTCTTCCTTGACCGCGTCATCCGTGGCCTGCACCTGCAAGCCAGTGGAGTCATACTCTGAATGTCCTAGGAATGCAGGAGAGAACCCCTGTGTTGGTGAAGTCGCCCTGGAAGCAGTTCTGGACTTGGGCTGCGCAACAGCAGCACCAGAGGCGTCCTTCCTGCGCTTGTGTTCAGGGGAGGAAGGTGCAGAAGGAGCAGGGCTCTTGTCAGCTTTGAAACCATCGTTCTTATCCATTGCTAGAGTAGGATGCTTGTTTCGAGCACCAGAGGGGCCCTGGGGAGTTGTATACTAATATATGTAAACCATGTTCGTTGAGTGAACTACACTGAATATGAGGTGCACCAAAGAGCAAGCTAGGGTGGCCCCCGAGGATAAATCTAACAACAAGTATGGTAGCACGCAACACCCCACAGAAGCAGCGAGAACCCTGGAGGTTAGGCTTGCTGCTATATGAAGGATGGAGCACTGATGCCTATGCATGGAAAACCATGCCAGACGCTTCGGCTTGTTCTCTGTGAACAAATTGGTGTGCACCCTGCACCCAGACAAGGTTGTCCGGGCGTGGCGGTGCAGTGGAGCCTGTCACAGGCATCCGTCGGCAGTGGCCCCCGCAGTGGGGAGGGCATCGTGGAGCAGCGTGGGGGCCTTATCAGGCGGGCCACGTCGCCGTGTCCTCCTGGCTTTGGGCAACAGCAGTGGAGGCTGTTGCGATGGAAATGCAAAAGTGGCAGGGTGGAGGTTAGTGTTCTACCAGAATGCACTCCTACTCACTTCCCACATGCTGGCAGCCTTAGGCCGTCAGTCATTGATCTGTTCTTCCCCCCTGTGGGTTGCACTGCAGGGACTTCACACAGCGTGGTCACAGAGTGGAAAGGGCCCTCTGACCACGCTCCTCTGACCGTCACGCTCCGTAGTTTGAATGCAGGATTGCTCCTGGCGTTACCACACTCATGTCGTATGTGGATGATGGTTCGCTCATCGTCCAGTCGCCATCCTTTGGGGAGAACATCACCCTACTCCAACAAGCATATGCCGTCATCACAGAGCTTGTTACTGCACTTGGCCTGCTCTTGGAACATGATAAAACAGAGGTCTTCCACTTCTCTCGCAAGCACAACGATGTCAATCCTGCCATTGACTTGGGCTTTGCTCCTCACACTGGCAACTCGCCACTTCAACCCAAGAGCGTTTGGAGCTACTTGGGCTTCTACCTTGACCGGTCGCTATCCTTTAGCCACCATGTCAAGTATTACTCCACCAAGGCTCTGACCACTGTCAAGGCAATGATCATGCTTGGTAACTCATCAAAGGGTATCACCCCTCTGCAGAAACAGCTGCTCTACCGTGCGTGCGTCTTTCCGGTCGCTACGTATGGTGTGGGCCTCTGGTTCTACAAAGGTGCAAGGTGTAAGACTGCTAGGTCGCACTTGCGCACTATGCAACACAAGGCTGCCAGGTCATCCCTTTTGATCTGTTACCACCAACATCACAGCCACAACAGCAACGCAAATTCGCCCTCCAGCAGCTTGCACACCACTTTATTCTCCAGTATATCTGCCTGTCTGCGCTGTGAGTAGTGCAGGAGGCAGCAAGAAGACTCCCCGGCCGCCGGATCCAACTCCAATGCCATCCACACCTCAGAAAGGCCATGGTACCGACTATGGCGCATTTGATGGTGAAGAAACTCCCCAGGGCCCCTCTGGCACTGGAAACAAGCGTCCTACTCCAGCAATGGATGAGGATGATGGTTCTGAAGCAGATGAGAGCCCTGCTCCCTCCGCACCTTCCTCCCCTGAACACAAGCGCAGGAAGGACGCCTCTGGTGCTGCTGTTGCGCAGCCCAAGTCCAGAACTGCTTCCAGGGCGACTTCACCAACACAGGGGTTCTCTCCTGCATTCCTAGGACATTCAGAGTATGACTCCACTGGCTTGCAGGTGCAGGCCACGGATGACGCGGTCAAGGAAGACATAGACGTGATCACAGATTCCTTGTCACCTTCATGGAGTGGCTCAACCGGGCCCCTTCTGCTGCCGGCAATGAGGAACACTCTCGCACCCTTGCAGACACATTTGTGCATGTCTGCTCTCAAGCGGCCTCCCTAGGCCTCCTCAAGTATCTCACTTCAAATGAGAACTTCCTTTCTCAAATCCGACGCGTTAGGGACGCCTTGGATGCCTATATTCCCTCCCCCACTCCCCAGCAGTGCCCTGTGCGCACTGCTGCTCCCAAAGGTGCTGCTGCAGATGGGCATGGTGTAGCACTGGCCTCCTCTGCTCCAGCAGTTCCCCCCACCTCCTCCAGCGTCTCACAAGGCGCCAGGACCCAGGTTAGCTCTCCCCGACCCGCGGAACACACTGCCACAGGTCACAAATCTTCAGTTCCCATGGAGGGACAGGAGTCCACTGCGACATCTCAGCAACCTAACAACCCGGTCCCTGGGCCAGACTCAGGTGCTACACCTTCCACATCGCAACCAGGGCGGGTAAACCCCGGAAGCTGGATGCAATGGCAGCGCCAGTTCACTAGGCCTGCCCCACAGGCTCCTGCAACACGCAGGGCACCCAATCTGCATGCTGTGCATATGCCCAACCCTGCTAATGCGTCTCAGCAGCAGCAGCAGCAACCACAACAGCGGCAGCGCGCTCCCAAGGCGTCCTACGCTTCTGTCGCATCGCAGCCGCCTAGGAGGCCTGCAAACGCCGCCCCTCGCTCTTTTGCAGAGGTCACTGTGGGCATGACTGCGCAGCAATGCGCTGAACTTGCTGAACTCGCGCGTCATCTCCCTGGACTGTCCTGGGATGAAGTAGCGCAACTCAAGGACAACTCCAACGCCAACAAGCGCAAGGCAGTGTTCTCCCCTTCGAAGAAGAAGCAGAAGCTCAAATCCACGACGCGCGGCCCCTCACGCAAGCAGTGCTTCGTCTATGCCACCAGAGGCAATGGAGACAATGCTTTCTCTGTTCCTCTTCCTATCTCGCCTGAACAGGCTGTTTCCACCCTCAACCTTCGCTTTGGCGCTGGTGGGTCTAAGAACCGCGCTATCCATGCTGAACTCGGCAGGGGTAACGCTATCATTGTCTACCTCGACGAGATACCCACCCACAGCGATCTGGGCATCATCTGGGTCGCTGTTAAGCGTGTTTGGTACCCTGTCACTGAAGGTGCCAACCCATCTCCCACCGTCCACGCTGCTGTGGAGGTTCCTACATCGCGTTTTTATGCGCGCATCACAGGAGTGCCCTACTTCACCACGCTTCTTGATCTCTTACCACCACCATCAAAGTGGTGATCTCGCACTATTCGCTCAATATCTCGCTCAATTCTCGTCGGATCGACACCAAACTATGTCTGGGAGTTCCTCTGGAGCTCGCCGCTATGCCTCCAACCCCCGATCTGGACCAATCACATCGGATCCCACTCAGGACGTCGAGATGTCCTCTGAGGAGGATGAACTCTCTCTCTCTGAAGGAGCACCCTGGCAAAAGGTCCCTGCTCGTTCTATCACTGCCCCTCCGCGCATTAGAGCGCCTCTGGGCATTGCTGAAGGTGAAGCTATTCTTGCTTCTTGCGCTGCAGCCAAGGCAAAGCGCAAGAAGAACAGTGACTCCTCCCCTCCCACCGAGCGCGCTGGCTCTCCAGAAAAGAGACAGCGGGCTGGTACTATCACCCCGGCGTCTGTGGAACAGCAGGCCCCTCCTCCCACTGAGGCACCAGTCCCTGGTCCCTCAGCTTCATCACCTCCCACTCCCTCTGCCCCCTCTGTGGGTGACGCCTTGAAGCATGTGGAGGAAACCATTCAACTTGTCTCTGCACAAGTTGAATCTATTCGTGAGCAGGGCCTCTCTCTAGAGGTCCCTGCTTCTGCCAACGTTGGCGCTGCTCTTATTTGGCTTGTCCGGGTGGCTGGTGCTAGCGGTCTTCTTCGCGCGGCAGTTAACGCCAATCCCATTATTCAGGTGGGTTTCGGCAATTTGGGGGGCACGCTCCTCAAATTTGGCCCTCAACCCTCCTCAACCCCCAATCCTACCCAGGTTAAGGTACACTCCACTACACGTGGTCTTTCTCGCAAGAGGATCATCGCCATCCCCACCGCGACTGCCAATGCTTCGGTCTCTCTTGAGACTACAAGACATGCGGCTTCGCCGTCGCCTCAACGTTCAACGTTCAACCATGGACACTGTCAGACGCACACACTACATGCCTAAATCGCGTGCCTCGTTCACTTCAAGTTCTGCTACTTGTATCAGGAGACAACTGTGTACTGTGTTCACCGTGCTCGATTATGTGCCATTATCTTTGGGTAGTAGATCTTTTCAGTTGTTATGATGATGTACATATGATAATCCAGTATAGAGGCGAGCATTGGCTTGAGACGATCCAAGTCAGTGGTGTACAGAGGTCGATCTGTCAGGGATTGGCACGCAGAACATATCATCTTCAGTACTTACTCTGATTTCAGAAGCAATACACCGTCGCGCCATCTGGGAGGTTGACCGTTGCTGTCTGGTGATACTCATAGTAGAAATTCCTTCTAAGGGTATTGTTGTCATGCTTCTCAACACTGATTCTATTCCTCAACGTGTCTTAGAGCCTAGACGTTGCTGAGTGTGTTGGGCACTGTATTTCACATCAGGTGGCAAAGGCCAACCAATGGCACCCGCTGTGTTCTCATCATACCGTGGAGAAGGATAATAATACAAAAAAACAAACTATTACATGGATCTCTGCCGAAGTCAATTTCTACATTATTCAGCATCTCAGTTCCTTCCCTTCACTTCCCGTTTCTTCTTGGACCGTCCCTCCTCTCTGTATACTCCATTAGCAGGGTCAGTGGCTGAGACTTCTCTGAGCCATCTATCTTTCCTGATATTTATGATTCAGAAGCGAGCCGTCAATTGAAGCTTACACCTACCTTTGCTGGTCCCAGCGGCATTAAAAATCGACTGCAAATGATGGCCAGCGCGGCCCTCTGAGAGCGTGATACATGATGTGAAAGCTTGTTGAACATTTCTTGAGTCTAGTTTGTAATGAGGAGTGACTCTCAAGAAGAGTTAATGTTGAACATACTGCTGTAGAGATACGACAGTCACTCGGGTGTGGCCTCAGCAGGATTCATCTATAGATAGAATCCTAAGCACGTCATTTAAGCAAGAAATCATAAACATACCATTTGAGACACATGATCCTTTCAACTGAAACGCAGAAGACGGACCTGAAGCTTCTACTGATGTCGTATGCCTGTATATCGGTGGGAAGCTGCGCAAAGTTGGTCAGAAGTGATGAAGGAATGGAAGTGTGGCCTGAGGCCACTAATTTCGCCGTTTCCGTGAGGGGTTCTTTGTCGCAGACATCCATGACTCGGCATCTCTAGTGGCCGAACCATTTTTGTCGGAAATGGCGGTTCTAATGGTGGTGCATCCGTTAGAGGTTGTTGGTATGAATCCTGGTGAGGTGTTGGGATAGATTATAAGCATGAACATTCAGAATTGAGAAAACAGGTGCGTACGTGACTTCCACACTGCATACTCATATCAGAAGAGAAGAGAAGGCTCCGAGGCACTTAAACACAGAAGATAGCGCCCGGGCGTCACTTGGTAGCGGCGAGACTGTTTTTTGAAGGAAAGCAAAGCCGCAAAATGAGATCCAGTCGATAGAGATCAGATTGGATTGGTTACCTACAGAAAATGGCTGGTTAGTCGGCATTCGGCATCGGTTTTGGTGCATACTGTTGAACCAAAATATTATTGTGTAGAGAGCCGACGATTTTATGCGCGGTGACGATTTCAGCTGGACTCGGAGGGACGCTGGACATGACGGGAGTCCCGAGGATGTCTCCTCATTCCTCTCAAGAGCCTGATGATGTCGGTTGTGGCAACCTATTCTCACGGTCACATAGGTGGTCGGACTGTGAGGTCGGGTGTATGCTTATATTATTCAGATAGTGGCGACAGTCAATCGCGGCCTCACCAAGAGGTCAAAACTCCGCATTGAGACTGCCTCCCTTGGTATGGGAGGCTACTTCATGCACACCACTCAGGTCCCCAATGCTGCCAACCTTGAGATCATCTCCGAGTGGCTGGTCAAGGCCTTCCCAGCTGGCACCCCCGCTTTCACCTGTGAGGTACCGCAGTCGCGGTCTTACCTCAAAATTGTCAACGCCCCCTACCTCTCTGTCAACGCTGACGGGGAGGAGGTCACCCTATCCCGCCCTGCCATTGAGTCTATACTCACGGCGGGTGATACCCTTCACGGTGCACAGTTGGCCGCTCCTCCGCGAGTTGTTCGCAACTCAAAGACGGCCGACTCATGCACTGTCTTCTTCGAGGTCTGGGACACCCGTCGGGGTGCTCGCCTCCGTGACCTAGATGGGACACGTGTCCTTGTCTACGGTTGTTCCTGCCTACTTCGCGGTGCGGAGAAAAGGCCTGGAGTCCCTCAGTGTTGGCGCTGCTGGCACTTTGGTCATACTGCAGACAAATGCCCTGTCAATCCATTGTCGCCTAGCGTCTTGCTGCAAGGGCAATGCCAACGCTACTCCCCCAGTGGCTCCTACCCCAGATGGGACCCCCTGCCCTCACTCTGCCAAGTGCGTCAACTGTGGCAAGCATCACTCTTCTGACGACCGCAAATGCGTGTTCTGGAAGAATCACTTCAATATCAACTGGATCCTCAGTCGGTACCACCGTGATCGGGTCTAGCTAGACTCGGCCACGACGCCAACGCCCAACTGGGCGTCCAGCGCTTGTCTTTACACACTGCCATACTCCATGCAGGTGCCATTCCACCATGCACCCCTTACCCCTACCGGGCTCCGTTGGACACTAGTCGCTGCTTGCAGCCATCTGTTCATTTCAGATTTGCACTCTCGATTTGCTGCCTTACTTAGTGTTTGAACCTTACTGTCACTGTCAGTACTTTTGTATTAGATACACCCGCCGGACTGCTATCGCGCACCGGGATATAAATTTTCTGACACCCCCTGCAGGGGTGTTGGATTTGATCACAAAAAAAAAAAAGTGCCCTACTTCACCTTTGGTGCGGTGGGCAGCACTCCTATCACTGCTGATGCGGTCCTAGCACTGCTGCGTCAAGATCCTGCTACTAGTGCGCTCCAGCTTGCTGGAATGCCTCGTGTGCACCGCAACTCACGCATGCATGATATGTGCGTCGTGTTCTTCGACTTTTGGGACACCAGGTCTGGTACCTCCCTCAAGGCCATTACACACAAGAAGATCTCCATTGGAGGACGCTTGTGTCTCATCTCCCCTGCAAGCGTCCATGCTGGCGTTCCGCAGTGTCAACGCTGCTGGGCTTGGGGTCATCCCGCTGCCACCTGCAGGCAGCAGTTCAACTCCTGCGCGCATTGCGGCTATGGCCATGATTCGCGCAACCATCGCAAGCTTGCCCACTGCTGCTGGGGCAAGCCTGACGCTAATCCCCCGGTGCCTGCCACTCCTGATGGCGCACCATGCCCACATGCACCTAGGTGCATCAACTGTGGCAAGGAGCACGAGGCTGATTCGCCCAAGTGCCCTTTTGCAAGACATCGGTTTGATGCTGGCTGGATCCAGCGCCGATATGCTGTCAACGATGCGGTAGGCTTTTCTGTTAAAGCACCGCAGAGTTATAC
Source organism: Clitopilus passeckerianus (assembly GCA_944990035.1). NCBI lineage: Eukaryota > Fungi > Basidiomycota > Agaricomycetes > Agaricales > Entolomataceae > Clitopilus > Clitopilus passeckerianus. Next base: position 130,454 of record CALYLX010000043.1, on the reverse strand, counting down.
TGACGTACTACCACCCAGGAGGAGACCGATTCAGATTGGTCAGGGTGAACGCACTGCCCACACATAACTTTACCTTATGCGATACAATCATGTAAATGCTCTCCGCTTCTTTTCACAGAATGTGAATGTTAAGCTAGTATCGCTACGTGCTCAACCAAGTATCAAGAGTTCAGCTGCTTAGTCCTCTACCAGCCTTTGTAGAGACGAGCGAGAGTAATCGAGCGAGTCGAAGTTAAAGCAAATAGCGATGTATAGGCTTTTAGGTCAAGCTGGGGAAGCAAGACCGAAAGCGTGAAAGTATTTATACATGAAGAGTAGGGCTAAGGGTTGGGCATTGCGCAGCAATGCTAAGTAAGCAAAAGTAAGTATGACTCGGAGTGAGTCAGAGTAAGAGTCACGACGAGTCATGGTAAGTAAATATAGTACAAGTATCCCACGATCGTGAGAATACTGAGTAATCATAGCTAAAGGGATGAGTAATGCGCAGCAGTACTGAGTAATTGTATAAACGTAAGCGGGGCGGGGATAGTAATGGTAGATGAGTAAAAGGAAAAAGAGTCCGGGTGCATATCCAAGGTAACTGTAACATTACCCTCTCGCTAGCGTTGAAGTCACCTGACTTCAATTCTTCTTCTTGCCCCAGAAATGGCGGTCTATGTTCTTCCAATAGCGTTGTGGACAGTTAACCGGGTAATGGCCTGGGCCGCGATGATGACACAGACGACAAACAAAACGAAAGCAATGGTATTGTCGATGTCTGCCTCCGCAAACATAGCATCGGAAGTGTCTGGGCGGTGGTGGCTGGTTGGCAAGGTATCCGGTACGCGGCGCCTTCTGACGAGATCGTTGAGGAAGAGGGTTCACCAGAGTTGGCGAATCTGACTCTGGTGGGCTTTCGAATGCGGAGAGGTAAGGTGTCGGTGGGTTTGACATTTGGGTTGACGTTTCCTTGTCGCTATCTTGATCCTCGGGTGTAGTTTGAATGAAGGGATTGTGCTTTATCTTGGCGGCGGTAGCAAGGTTGGTGACGGGGAATTCTTGGAGGGTTCCTCGAACCTGACGTGCCGTGAGAATCGTCGGTTCTTCGGTGGTTTGATCTTCCTCAGGCCCCCAGGGATTGGCGGCAAGGGTTTGAAATCTGTCTCCTTCGGGTTGGGAACCAACTTCGTCGTTCAGGATAGTGCTGATCAAGGAAGGCTGTACCTCCGGCAGCGAAGAAGAGGTCGGTGAGGGTTTCCTCCGTGCGTTGGTCAGAGCTGTCAAGAGCTCGATCAAGTTCTTCAGGGTTTTCGAATATAGGTGGCGTAGACGAGCCACTTCGTTGCGGAATTCGGTTCTTCGGTCGTGGTAGGCTGAGCCCCGCTCTGCCACTTCGGTGAGGAGGTTGTCGTTGTTGCTCCAGGCAGTGTTCGTACGGAGCGCCGTAACAGCGGAATCGGTTTTGAAGGTGTTAAGGATGATGGTGCGGTCGTAGGAGGAGACATTGGAGGACATTATAAGCAAGATGTGTTTGCTTCGGCAAAGTGCTGTGGGTTGATGGAGATTCACCGAATGTTCTTCCTCTTCTTATAAGCTTCAAGGGTCTTCTTGGCGTTCTGGAGGTTTCTCACAGGTTCCCATGAGTTCTCCGATGTCGGATATCCTTTCCACTTGATCTTGTAAAGGATCTTCCCACGATGTCGTTTGTGTGCGACAATTTCTTCCACTTCCCATTCTTCTTCTCGATTGATGAGGTCAGGTGGCGGTTCTAGGAAATTGGGCCCATGTGTCTCGGTTTCCTTGTATGGTGTGAGGAGGGTGGCATGGAACACAGGGTGAATTTTCCATGCTCGGGGTAGTTCTAATCTGTAGGTCAGCGGACCTAGAACTTCTTTGATCGTGAAGGGGCCTTCTCGTCGTGGCGTGAACTTCTTTGAGTAGTATGCCAGTTTTAGGTTAGTTGTTTCCAACCAAACCTTCTGTCCTTGTTCAAATGGTTTGAAGTTACTTCGGACACGTTCGGCCATCTTTCGTCTCGCAAGTTCATGGGCGGCCGCAGCTTCGTCTCGTGCTTGTTGGAGTTCTTTCATTCGGGTTTCCGCAGCAGGGACATTGGTCTTCTGATATGGAAGGGGAATAGCGCGTGGTTCTGCTCCGTTCATTAGGTAGAATGGAGTTTGTGCGGTGACGGCATGAACACGTTTGTTATGGGCGAATTCCATTAGGGGAATTAGTTCTAGCCATTTCTCGGGGTTGTTGGCGCAGAATAGTCGGAGATAAGCGCCAATGTCTTGGTTGACGCGTTCGGTTTCTCCATCTGCTTGTGGGTGATATGCGGTTGTCAGGGAAAGCTTGATTCCTAGGAGTCGTCCTAGTTCTTGGAATACTTTGGATGCGAATTGTGGACCTCTATCGGATATCAGTTTGTCAGGAAGTCCGAATCTTCTGTAGACAGCATCCAGGTAGTTGTTGGCAGTGCCTAGGCGTCAATGGTCTTCTTGCAAGGGATCAAAATTACCCCTTACTAAGGCCATGGTCTACCACGACCATGAGTGAGTCGTAACCGTTAACCTCAGGAAGATCAGTGATGAAATCTGTAGAGGCAAGTTCGAAGGGTCGTGTGGCGGTAAATTTGACTGGGTTCAGGGAGGTGCCGTGGGGTGTGTATTGACCTTCATCTGTTGGCAAGGGCACATCCATCGACGTAGGATTTGACAGTTCCAAACATTCTGGGCCACCAGTAGTGTTCGGAAATTAACTCCATCGTCTTGAATGCTCCTGGGTGCCCGGCCATAGGTGCGTCGTGATACTTGTATGAGGCTTCGTCGTAGGGTAGCGTCATTAGGGACGTAGCATCGCCCTCGGAAGAAGAGGAGAGAGTCCTCTACTTTCCAGTCAGCTAAAGCCGATTTGATGGGGGTAGAGTGGTTCTTCAGGTGTCGTATTGCTTCTGTGAAGAATCGTCTTTCATCATGTGTTCAGCAAATTCCGCCTTAAGTTCGGTGTCAATTGTTCGGATGAAGAGTTTATCAGGTAGCATGGTGATGTCCTCGTTGTCGGTGTCATGGTCTAGAATGTGATCTGCTTGTCGGGATAGTTCGTCAGATTGGACCATCTGAGTTCCTGGTACATGGACTAGGTTTAGGTCATATTGGGAGAGGAGTAAACTCCATCGTGCTTGTCGTGGGCTAAGTTTCTGTGGCGTTCGGTAGTAGGTTAGGTTCTTGTGGTCGGAGAATACCGTGACAGGGTGGGCTGATCCTTGTAGATAGTGTCGCCAAGTTTCCAGTGCTCTGACTATAGCGAGTAATTCCTGTCGTAGATTTCATAGTTCCGTTCGGTTGGGGTGAAGGAGTGAGAGATGTATCCACAAGGGTGCCAGTCGTTATTTTCGTCTCGTTGGCGTAGCACTGCTCCTGTGGCCCACTTGGATGCATCACATTCAATGGTGAATGGTTTTGTTGGATCGGGCATCGTGAGTACGGGTGTCTCCGCGAACCTTTTCTTCAGGGCTTCAAATGCTTCTTCTTGTTCCTTTCCCCATGTAAAGGGCCGATCTTTCTTGGTGAGATCGTTCAGGGGTCGGGCTAGTTCCGCATATTTCCCTATGAACCTTTGGTAGAAGTTGCCAAATCCCAAAAAGGACCGAACTTCTTTTATGGTGGTCGGGGTTGGCCATTTCTTTATCCCGTCGAGTTTAGTCGGGTCCATGTGGATCTTGTCTGGCGATATGATCATTCCAAGGAATTCGACTTCTGTTACGTTGAATTTGCATTTCTCAGCTTTGAGGAACAGGTTGTGTTCCATCAGCCTTTGGAGTACCCGTTTGGTGCGCTTCTCATGTTCTCTTGGGTCTTTAGAGAAGAGTAACATGTCATCCATGTAGATGATTAACCATCCTTCATCGATCATGTCTCTGAAGATGTGGTTCATCATTGCTTGAAACGTGGCTGGGGAGTTGCATAGTCCAAAGAACATGACGGTGGGTTCAAATAAGCCTCGATTTGTTTTGAAGGCTGCTTTCCACTCGTCTCCTTCTTTGATCCGGACATTATGATATCCCCATCGGATGTCCAGCTTTGTGAAAATCTTTGCTCCTCTGAGTTTGTCGAGTAGGTCGCTGACTAGTGGTAAGGGGTAGGCATTCTTGACAGTTCCACTGTTGAGATATCGGTAATCTTGGCAGGGTCGTAGTGCGTTTGCTTCTTTCTTTGCTACAAAGAAGAAGGGTGATGCTTGAGGTGATTTCGAGGGTCGGATGTATCCTTTTCGTAAGTTTTCTTCGAGAAATTTGTCCATTTCGGCTTGCTCCTTTGGATTGAGAGGGTAGACCTTGCAGTCTTTCGGAACAAAGTCTGGTTTGAGATCAATGGCGTGATCCCAAGGCCGAGATGGGGGGAATCGTTCTGATGCTTCTTTCTCAAAGACTTTCTTGAATTCGTGGTATTCGGGGGGAATGAGGTCTTCGAGTTTCTTCTTGACCTCTTCGGTTTTCTGATGTTCTAGGGTCTGGGAGATGGACGTCTTGGCGCGAATTCAGACGTTCTGGGTCGGGACGAATCGCAGTGATCCTCTCTCTCGGGTGATTCGGGAGATATTTGCAGCTCGGATTCTTCTGATTTCTGGTTCTCGATGTTCATTCGTCAATGGGGAATTGGCTCATTTGAATATCCCCATCACTGGTTCTCCTTTCACATAGGCAATAACCAGGTCTTGTTCGTCATTGGGTTCTTCTAAGGGTGTTTCAATGGGTTCGGGTTCGTCGGGTACGTTGGAAATGTCTAGGCGTGATTCCTCTGTTGCGGCTAATCGTCTGATCTGGACTCGGGCAAGGGCCGTGCGTAGCGGGGATGTCTTGACGCGCTTGGGATTAATGAATAGTGTCCCCTTTTGCCAGTTGATTTCTGGATTCGTTCGCTTCAGCCATGGGAGTCCGAGGATCAGGTGTTCATTCCCTAATCCAGTGACCAGGCACCGTTCTGACGCCTTGTGTTTCCCTATCCCTATATCGACCCAGGTGTAATGGGTGATTTGCCCTGTTTTGTTGATAGTGCCGTCAACGTTCTTGGCAGTGAGAGGTTGTCGAAGGGGATGTGTTTTGATTCGATGGCGGGCGACGAATTCTTTGTCGATGAATAGTCCTTGAGCACCTGAGTCGACTAGTGCTTTGGTTTCAACGGTTCTTTCTTCATTCGGAGCAGAGACCTTAATGGGTAGACGCATAGATTTATCAAAAGGTTCTGCATACGACATAGAAGAAATCAGTATTGTGGCGGGTTCAGACGTTGACACTGGCCGCCGTTCTAAAAATCCTCATCGAGCTCATTCCAGAAGCTCTCCAATTCTTCCGCTTCCAACGCTCTAATGGTTCTGACAAGATCTTTGATGTTTTTCTTGCCATAGGAGTTGGTGCTGGACTGCTTTCCTCCTCTGCGTTCAGGGCATTCTCGAGAGCGATGTCCTTTCTTGAAACAGCGGAAGCATTTCCCTTCCTTCATTAACTCCTTTCTCTTTTCAAAAGATAAGGCGTCAATGTCCATGGCGTTAGGGTCTGCCGTAGTGTGGGTATTGCGGGGATTTGCATGGGAAATAGGGGGGAGTCCTCTGTTGCGGCGGATGACATTCTGTCCTCTACGCCATTGCGCATCAAATCGGGCAGCGTGTTCGTACCATCCGTTAATGGTGACGGGAAGAATGGGGAGGTTATAGATCTTTTCGATGATCTTGGAGTTGAGTCCTTTCTGGAAGAATTCAATCTTCGCTTTTTCATCGGTGATCCCGGAGGCGGAGATAAGGACTTTAAATTGAGATATGTAATCGTCAATTGGTCCTTTCTGCGTGAGAGCATCGAGGGACATCAGCAAAACAGCAGGTGCCTTGATAACACTTGGACATAACTTGAGGAACCTTGAAATCATCTCAAGTTGTTTTCAAGTAGTAATTGCCTCAAGTAGCTCAAGCTAGGTTCCAATCTTGAAACTTTACTTGAGGAACTTTTCTCAAGAGGGCTCTCAAGTAAGATCAAGATTCTGTCAAGAAGAGCTCTCAAGAGGTAGTCAAGTAATCTCAAACAAGCTCTCAATTAGGCTCAAATTCATACAATTTTTGAAATAGCATAATATTAGATGAAAAACTAGTCAAAAACAGAGCTACAGAGTAAAAGAAAAATGAAATGCCCTTGACCCCTCCATAGCAGGTGCTGTGGCTGTGCAAAAAGCGGCACATGCCAGTAGCACCCATCCAAACCATCCAAACCACCCCCTCTCCAATGCCCTCCCTTCTCCCTAGCCAGGTGTAGATGGTGATAATGTTGGTAATGGAAGTGAATGAGTTGGGTGGAATGAGTTGAAGTGGGTGATGAGCTGGCAGCTGTGGTCTGGGAAAATGCACCTGCTAGACCTATGAAAACTAGTCTAGAGCCCATAGTTAGTGGTAAAGACAACCCAAAATGTTAAAAAAGCGCACCTAAAGGGTTTTCCACCTACACTGGGTCTCCCTGAGGCTACCAAGCCTCCCCTCTCCCCCTTCTAGCCCTTCCTCAACTGTCCAGAAGCTTCATATTGCTATTTTCGATGAGAGAGGAAGGATACATGTTGGACTTGGTAGTGGAGAAGGAGAGAAAAGGTGATGTGCTGGCAGAATGTGACACATGTCAACTGTGTGATGGAACTTTCCCACGCTTGATAGATAAGAGATCGAAAGCCATTTATTAAAGATCCAGTGGGTTTATTAAAAATCAGACTTCAGATTTAGATTTCTGAGGTAGGAAAACAGTACCAGAGTGGATAAAATAAAAAGTTAATATATATTTTTGTAGTGCAGCCCACCAATGCCTGTCAGATCGAAAAGACTTAGCCACTTTTCAACAAAATTCAGCTATTATTTTTATATACCCTAAACAGGCTTAAATCATAGTTTTTGGTGTTTGAAAAGTGAAAAGTACACTTTATATACTGCCTAAAGCCCTCGAGCTCAATAGTTTAGTATAGCTTGGTTGTACTTGATCAGCTACTTGAAACCTACTTGAAAGGGTAACTTTGTTTTGAAAAACCCAGAACAAACTTGATGGTAATAGAATAGGATATTTGTAGCTTTAGAATATATTTTATATTTTGTTGGTCAAGACATATTTCAAATTGCATACAAGTTGTGCTCAAGTTAAGTTCAAGTAGCATGCCAAGCACTGTATCTTGGAATAGTACTTGAGACCAATTTGATGTACTTGAAAAAAATTTCAAGCTGGTTTCAAGTCACCTCTTTTTCAAGTTGCCTCAAGTGCTTTGCCGTTTTGCTGATGGACGCAAATGCCTGTCCTTCTCCGTCTACTGGGTAGAAGGCGTTGATGAACTCTTTCTCGAATTGCTTGAAATCGGGGAGGATGATGTCGTTATCTTCGTTTGTCAACGATGCGGTAGGCTTTTCTGTTAAAGCACCGCAGAGTTATACTGACGTACTACCACCCAGGAGGAGACCGATTCAGATTGGTCAGGGTGAACGCACTGCCCACACATAACTTTACCTTATGCGATACAATCATGTAAATGCTCTCCGCTTCTTTTCACAGAATGTGAATGTTAAGCTAGTATCGCTACGTGCTCAACCAAGTATCAAGAGTTCAGCTGCTTAGTCCTCTACCAGCCTTTGTAGAGACGAGCGAGAGTAATCGAGCGAGTCGAAGTTAAAGCAAATAGCGATGTATAGGCTTTTAGGTCAAGCTGGGGAAGCAAGACCGAAAGCGTGAAAGTATTTATACATGAAGAGTAGGGCTAAGGGTTGGGCATTGCGCAGCAATGCTAAGTAAGCAAAAGTAAGTATGACTCGGAGTGAGTCAGAGTAAGAGTCACGACGAGTCATGGTAAGTAAATATAGTACAAGTATCCCACGATTGTGAGAATACTGAGTAATCATAGCTAAAGGGATGAGTAATGCGCAGCAGTACTGAGTAATTGTATAAATGTAAGCGGGGCGGGGATAGTAATGGTAGATGAGTAAAAGGAAAAAGAGTCCGGGTGCGTATCCAAGGTAACTGTAACAGTGAATAGAAATTATGATCTGGTCGCTGCGCTACTAGAGGAACGTAAGAATGACTTTGATGTGATTCTGCTTCAAGAGCCACCATGGCGGTTCATTCGACGCACTGTATCCACTACCAATCCTGAGGGTGAGGCAGTGATTGGTGCACCTACCCATTCTGACTGGCTAGTCATGTTTAGACGTCCAGCATCAGATGCTGACCGCCCACGGGCTATGACATTTGCGCATAGGCGTCTTGCAGGCATGCGGCCTGCATTTCGCACTGACCTCGCCAACCATAATGATGTGGTGGTCACAACACTGTATGGGAGCGCAGGCACCCAGATACACTTCGCCAATGTCTACTCCAGTCCAGGGGATGGTACTGCCATTCGCTGGCTGTGTGACAATGCCCCTCATCTCCCAAGCATGCTTTGCATGGCAGGGGACTTTAACTGCAAGTCGTCAGTCTGGGATCCGGACTATAACTCTACAAATCATGTTGCGACTGAGCTATGTGACGTTGCACTTGACCTGGGTTTGGAGGTTAGCGTTCTTCCGGAACGTACTCCTACTCACTTCCCACATGCTGGCAGCCTTAGGCCGTCTGTCATTGATCTTTTCTTTCTCCCTGTGGGCCGCACTGCAGAGACTTCACACAGCGTGGTCACAGAGTGGAAAGGACCCTCTGACCACGCCCCCCTGACCGTCATGCTGGCTGCTGAACACATTACTCTGCCAAAAGGCAGTGACCAAGAGGAAGAGTTCCTGAAGGAGCTGTCCTCTTCCTTGCGAGCATTGGATACAACCACTTTTTTTTTTTTTTTTTGAGATCAACGTCCACACCCCCACCGGGGGCGTAGAACAATTTATATCCCGGTGCACGTACACAGTCCGGCGGGTGTATCTAATACAGAAGTAACAGACAGGGACAGAGATAGTCCATACACAAAGTATGGTAGCGGAATCTAGTAGCACCACACTAAAATGGTCACGACGGCAGACTAGCAGCAAATCGTGCCCAAGGGGGCCCATAATAGGGTCTAAAACCCACAACCCAGGAGAAGTGGTACAGTGTACAGTGGCTCGTCAAAGCAAGCACTGACAGCCTAGAAGGCGGGAGTGTCGTGGCCCAGTCTAATTAGACCCGATCACGGTGGTAACGGATGAGGATCCAGTTGATGTTGAAGCAGTGCTTCCAGAACACACATTTGCGGTCATCGGAAGCGTGATTCTTGCCACAGTTGGTGCACTTGGCGGCGTGAGGGCAGGGGGTTCCATCGGGGGTGGGAGCCACTGGTGGAGTAGCGTTCATCCCTTTTTGATCTGTTACCACCAACATCACAGCCACAACAGCGACACAAATTCGCCCTCCAGCAGCTTGCACACCGCTCTATTCTCCAGTATATCCGCCTGTCTGCACTATGAGTAGTGCAGGAGGCAGCAAGAAGACTCCCCGGCCGCCGGACCCGACTCCAACGCCATCCACACCTCAGAAAGGCCATGGTTCCAACTATGGCGCATTTGATAGTGAAGAAACACCCCAGGGCCCCTCTGGCGCTAGAAATAAGCGTCCTACTCCAGCAATGGATGAGGATGATGATTTCGATGCAGATGAGAGCCCTGCTCCTTCCGCCCCTTCCTCCCCTGAGCACAAGCGCAGGAAGAACACGTCTGGTGCTGCTGTAGCGCAGCCCAAGTCCAACTGGCGCCGTTGCAACTGCTATTAAGCAGTCCTGGGATAACAACTCAAAGACTGCTCGCATCTCCACCAAGTCAAAGTCCTGGTGGAATCCTGAGTGCTCTGAGGCTGTCAGAGTGTATCGCGCTTCCAGGGCGGCCACTGATTACAAGGCGTTCCGCAGGACCACTAAGGTGGCCAAGCGCAAGTTCTTTGATAGTAGGATCCAGACAATTGCTACTACCAACAAGCGCCCATGGGATCTTATGCGCTGGGCCAAACAGCGTGAGCTCCCTACACATGAAGCAATTTGCCACAATGGAGAACCCTGCAATTCTCTTGAGTCGCTTTGGGCTGCTCTTGACTCAACATACAACTCGGCGTCTGACCGCCCGGTTGATCCCCCTGTGCTCGACGATGTGCCTCAGTCTCCTCCGCGCGAGTGGTGGGACTTTGGCGTTAATGAACTCAGAGAAGACCTAGCAAAGTGTTCAAACACTTCTGCTCCAGGGCCTGATCACCTCACATGGTATCAGCTCAAGTCCTTGGTTGCTGACACTGTCATCGCTACCAAATTCGTCGAGATTGCTAATGCCTGCCTTCGGGTTGGTCACTGGCCCTCTCACTTCAAGGAGTTGTGCTCTGCCATTGTTCCCAAGCCTGGCAAACTGCACTACTCAACTCCCAAGATGTTCCACCCTATTGTGTTACTCAACACGCTGGGGAAACTCTTTGAAAAGATGCTTGCAAACCGGATGCAGTTTGAGGCGCAGAAACCCAGCGTGCTCCACCCCAATCAGCCTGGAGGCGTGCGCCAACACTCTACTGAGGATGCGGGTGTTTATCTCACTCACATCGTCAAAGCCGGTTGGGCTAGAGGGTTGAAGACAAGCGTGGTCGCTTTTGACCTTGCTCAGTTCTTCCCATCTCTCAACCATGACATGCTGCTACGCATACTGCGCAGACTGGGCTTCGCACCGGAAGTCTGCAACTTCTTTGCGTCTTACCTTGTTGGGAGACACACATCCTACAGCTGGAACGGCGAAGAGTCCAGCAAGTATTCTGCAGATGTTGGCGTTGGTCAAGGATCTGCTTTATCCCCTCTCCTCTCTGCGCTCTATTTGGTGCCGGGGATGAGGCTGTTTGAACGCAGGATTGCTCCTGGCGTTACAACACTCATGTCGTATGTGGATGATGGTTCACTCATCGTTCACTCGCCATCCTTTGGGGAGAACATCACCCTACTCCAACAAGCATACACTGTCATCACAGAGCTTGTTACTGCACTTGGCCTTGTCTTGGAACATGATAAGACAGAGGTCTTCCACTTCTCTCGCAAGCACAATGATGTCAATCCTGCCATTGACTTGGGCTTTGCTCCACACACTGGCAACTCGCCACTTCAACCCAAGAGTGTTTGGCGCTACTTGGGCTTCTACTTTGACCGGTCGCTATCTTTCAGCCACCATGTCAAGTATTACTCCACCAAGGCTCTGACCACTGTCAAGGCAATGATCATGCTTGGTAACTCATCAAGGGGTATTACCCCTATGCAGAAGCGGCTGCTCTACCGTGCATGCGTCCTTCCGGTCGCTACGTATGGTGTGGGCCTCTGGTTCTACAAAGGTGCAAGGTGTAAGACTGCTATGTCACACTTGCGTACTATGCAACACAAGGCTGCTAGGTGGATAACTGGCGCCTTTCGCCTGTTGGATACGCACTCTGGTAGGGTTACACTTGACACCGTCATTGCAGCATCTAAGGATGCCCTTGATTCTCGTCGCATCCACTTGGATGTGATTCGCGCTGATGCAGATCTGTCTGACACTACAGTGTTGGTGGCAGCTGACGCGTCTGTTCCCAAAAGCAGGAAGCACCAAGCGGTCGCTGCTTGCTCCCTCCTTCATGGCGCCTTTGGCCCAGAAGAATACACTATGGTGTCAGGCAGAGTCCTTTCTGATGATGCCAAACTCGCAGCCATTGACTTGTCTATAAGCAAGGCTGTTCTGCGCAACAATTGTGTCAAAATAGTTGTGCTCTCAGACTCGACTAAAGCCATTCGGTTGGCTTTGGACCCGTCTCTCCACTCTGGGCAAGGACACTCGCTGTCCATCTGCTCCAAACTACGTGCTTGGCTCTCGGGCGACGCTAACAGGCGCGTCCACTTTGTTCATGTCCCTTCAAAACTCAACTGGGACATTCACCACCGTGCTCACTTGGCGGCCACTGGCTTGCGGGTGGGTGCTGGTAATAAACCTCGGACATCCCTCGGGTATGCCCGGAAACGCGCTGTAGATAGGATGCTGCATGAGTGGACTTGTCTGCTCCAGCAGCCCTCTTACTCTGGCAACCACTTCCTGCACCTTGCAAGCAAGGGCGCCTCCCTAAGGCCCACACATCTCAAGGGTGGGCCTTGGCTACATCGCGTTGGGTCTTCCAATCCGCACACCGCACGCCTCACACGTGCAGTCTTGGCTCATGCACCCATTGGTGAATTCCGCGCGCGCTTCAACCTTGATGGGGAGACAGCGTGTGTGTGCGATTGGCGCACCCTGGAAACGAGGGACCATGTCCTTCACCGGTGTGCGCACTTCCAACGACGGCCCAACTGTTACAGTTACCTTGGATAGGCACCCGGACTCTTTTTTCTTTTACTCATCTACCATTACTATCCCCCGCCCCGCTTACGTTCATACGATTACTCAGTACTGCTGCGCATTACTCATCCCTTAGCTACGATTACTCAGTATTCTCACGATCGTGGGATACTTGTACTATATTTACCTACCATGACTCGTCGTGACTCTCACTCTGACTCACTCCGAGTCATACTTACTTTTGCTTACTTAGCATTGCTGCGCAATGCCCAACCCTTAGCCCTACTCTTCATGTATAAATACTTTCACGCTTTCGGTCTTGCTTCCCCAGCTTGACCTAAACGCCTATACATCGCTATTTGCTTTAACTTCGACTCGCTCGATTACTCTCACTCGTCTCTACAAAGGCTGGTAGAGGACTAAGCAGCTGAACTCTTGATACTTGGTTGAGCACGTAGCGATACTAGCTTAACAAAAGGTCAAGCTGATCTGATAGCCCGCTCATCGCAAGCGTAGGCCATAACCACCAAACCACCTGACTGCAAGAGGTCAACTACCCTTGCAGAACTGACCGGAACCACGTCTCCCTCAAGACCGCCGAACGCCTCAACTCCCACTGGGACAGAGAGAGTAGTACAACTTGACGACGGTACTTACTCAGAATTCGACATTAAGACAAACCGTTGGAGACATTTGGTACCGAAAGACGAAGACCCGCGACAATATCGATTTGGCGACTATCTTAGCAGCGCCTACTTCACCGAAGAAGTAAAGAACCCAGAACCAGAACCACAGCCAGACCCCGAACCAGAATCAAAACCAGAGCAAGAACCCGAAGAAGAATCGGAAACAGAGCAAGAACCCGAAGAAGAATCGGAAACAGAACCAGAACCCCCCAGACAGACCCAGACTCCGACACCCGCACAAACCCCGAAACAAGAACCACCAGAAATGGCTCCGACCAACCCTGAACCAAAGAAACTCGCCGAACTCCGAATGGGACAAGCATTTGAATATGATGGTGACCGAAGAAATGCCGAAGTTTGGTTGTTGGAAGTCAAGATGTACCTAAGCCTGAACGACCACATCTACGACAACAACAACAAGCAAATCGCTTTTGCACTTTCCTTTTTGAAGAAAGGAACCGCTTTGGCATAGAAACGATCTTTCTGTCAGAACTACACAAACGAAGATAACGACATCATCCTCCCCGATTTCAAGCAATTCGAGAAAGAGTTCATCAACGCCTTCTACCCAGTAGACGGAGAAGGACAGGCATTTGCGTCCCTCGATGCTCTCACGCAGAAAGGACCAATTGACGATTACATATCTCAATTTAAAGTCCTTATCTCCGCCTCCGGGATCACCGATGAAAAAGCGAAGATTGAATTCTTCCAGAAAGGACTCAACTCCAAGATCATCGAAAAGATCTATAACCTCCCCATTCTTCCCGTCACCATTAACGGATGGTACGAACACGCTGCCCGATTTGATGCGCAATGGCGTAGAGGACAGAATGTCATCCGCCGCAACAGAGGACTCCCCCCTATTTCCCATGCAAATCCCCGCAATACCCACACTACGGCAGACCCTAACGCCATGGACATTGACGCCTTATCTTTTGAAAAGAGAAAGGAGTTAATGAAGGAAGGGAAATGCTTCCGCTGTTTCAAGAAAGGACATCGCTCTCGAGAATGCCCTGAACGCAGAGGAGGAAAGCAGTCCAGCACCAACTCCTATGGCAAGAAAAACATCAAAGATCTTGTCAGAACCATTAGAGCGTTGGAAGCGGAAGAATTGGAGAGCTTCTGGAATGAGCTCGATGAGGATTTTAGAACGGCGGCCAGTGTCAACGTCTGAACCCGCCACAATACTGATTTCTTCTATGTCGTATGCAGAACCTTTTGATAAATCTATGCGTCTACCCATTAAGGTCTCTGCTCCGAATGAAGAAAGAACCGTTGAAACCAAAGCACTAGTCGACTCAGGTGCTCAAGGACTATTCATCGACAAAGAATTCGTCGCCCGCCATCGAATCAAAACACATCCCCTTCGACAACCTCTCACTGCCAAGAACGTTGACGGCACTATCAACAAAACAGGGCAAATCACCCATTACACCTGGGTCGATATAGGGATAGGGAAACACAAGGCGTCAGAACGGTGCCTGGTCACTGGATTAGGAATGAACACCTGATCCTCGGACTCCCATGGCTGAAGCGAACGAATCCAGAAATCAACTGGCAAAGGGGACACTATTCATTAATCCCAAGCGCGTCAAGACATCCCGCTACGCACGGCCCTTGCCCGAGTCCAGATCAGACGATTAGCCGCAACAGAGGAATCACGCCTAGACATTTCCAACGTACCCGACGAACCCGAACCCATTGAAACACCCTTAGAAGAACCCAATGACGAACAAGACCTGGTTATTGCCTATGTGAAAGGAGAACCAGTGATGGGGATATTCAAATGAGCCAATTCCCCATTGACGAATGAACATCGAGAACCAGAAATCAGAAGAATCCGAGCTGCAAATATCTCCCGAATCACCCGAGAGAGGATCACTGCGATCGTCCCGACCCAGAACGTCTGAATTCGCGCCAAGACGTCCATCTCCCAGACCCTAGAACATCAGAAAACCGAAGAGGTCAAGAACTCGAAGACCTCATTCCCCCGAATACCACGAATTCAAGAAAGTCTTTGAGAAAGAAGCATCAGAACGATTCCCCCATCTCGGCCTTGGGATCACGCCATTGATCTCAAACCAGACTTTGTTCCGAAAGACTGCAAGGTCTACCCTCTCAATCCAAAGGAGCAAGCCGAAATGGACAAATTTCTCGAAGAAAACTTACGAAAAGGATACATCCGACCCTCGAAATCACCTCAAGCATCACCCTTCTTCTTTGTAGCAAAGAAAGAAGCAAACGCACTACGACCCTGCCAAGATTACCGATATCTCAACAGTGGAACTGTCAAGAATGCCTACCCCTTACCACTAGTCAGCGACCTACTCGACAAACTCAGAGGAGCAAAGATTTTCACAAAGCTGGACATCCGATGGGGATATCATAATGTCCGGATCAAAGAAGGAGACGAGTGGAAAGCAGCCTTCAAAACAAATCGAGGCTTATTTGAACCCACCGTCATGTTCTTTGGACTATGCAACTCCCCAGCCACGTTTCAAGCAATGATGAACCACATCTTCAGAGACATGATCGATGAAGGATGGTTAATCATCTACATGGATGACATGTTACTCTTCTCTAAAGACCCAAGAGAACATGAGAAGCGCACCAAACGGGTACTCCAAAGGCTGATGGAACACAACCTGTTCCTCAAAGCTGAGAAATGCAAATTCAACGTAACAGAAGTCGAATTCCTTGGAATGATCATATCGCCAGACAAGATCCACATGGACCCGACTAAACTCGACGGGATAAAGAAATGGCCAACCCCGACCACCATAAAAGAAGTTCGGTCCTTTTTGGGATTTGGCAACTTCTACCAAAGGTTCATAGGGAAATATGCGGAACTAGCCCGACCCCTGAACGATCTCACCAAGAAAGATCGGCCCTTTACATGGGGAAAGGAACAAGAAGAAGCATTTGAAGCCCTGAAGAAAAGGTTCGCGGAGACACCCGTACTCACGATGCCCGATCCAACAAAACCATTCACCATTGAATGTGATGCATCCAAGTGGGCCACAGGAGCAGTGCTACGCCAACGAGACGAAAATAACGACTGGCACCCTTGTGGATACATCTCTCACTCCTTCACCCCAACCGAACGGAACTATGAAATCTACGACAGGGAATTACTCGCTATAGTCAGAGCACTGGAAACTTGGCGACACTATCTACAAGGATCAGCCCACCCTGTCACGGTATTCTCCGACCACAAGAACCTAACCTACTACCGAACGCCACAGAAACTTAGCCCACGACAAGCACGATGGAGTTTACTCCTCTCCCAATATGACCTAAACCTAGTCCATGTACCAGGAACTCAGATGGTCCAATCTGACGAACTATCCCGACAAGCAGATCACATTCTAGACCATGACACCGACAACGAGGACATCACCATGCTACCTGATAAACTCTTCATCCGAACAATTGACACCGAACTTAAGGCGGAATTTGCTGAACACATGATGAAAGACGAATTCTTCACAGAAGCAATACGACACCTGAAGAACCACTCTACCCCCATCAAATCGGCTTTAGCTGACTGGAAAGTAGAGGACTCTCTCCTCTTCTTCCGAGGGCGATGCTACGTCCCTAATGACGCTACCCTACGACGAAGCCTCATACAGAAGTATCATGACGCACCTATGGCCGGGCACCCAGGAGCATTCAAGACGATGGAGTTAATTTCCGAACACTACTGGTGGCCCAGAATGTTTGGAACTGTCAAATCCTACGTCGATGGATGTGCCCCTTGCCAACAGATGAAGGTCAATACACACCCCACGGCACCTCCCCTGAACCCAGTCAAATTTACCGCCACACGACCCTTCGAACTTGCCTCTACAGATTTCATCACTGATCTTCCTGAGGTTAACGGTTACGACTCACTCATGGTCGTGGTAGACCATGGCCTTAGTAAGGGGGTAATTTTGATCCCTTGCAAGAAGACCATTGACGCCCTAGGCACTGCCAACAACTACCTGGATGCTGTCTACAGAAGATTCGGACTTCCTGACAAACTGATATCCGATAGAGGTCCACAATTCGCATCCAAAGTATTCCAAGAACTAGGACGACTCCTAGGAATCAAGCTTTCCCTGACAACCGCATATCACCCACAAGCAGATGGAGAAACCGAACGCGTCAACCAAGACATTGGCGCTTATCTCCGACTATTCTGCGCCAACAACCCCGAGAAATGGCTAGAACTAATTCCCCTAATGGAATTCGCCCATAACAAACGTGTTCATGCCGTCACCGCACAAACTCCATTCTACCTAATGAACGGAGCAGAACCACGCGCTATTCCCCTTCCATATCAGAAGACCAATGTCCCTGCTGCGGAAACCCGAATGAAAGAACTCCAACAAGCACGAGACGAAGCTGCGGCCGCCCATGAACTTGCGAGACGAAAGATGGCCGAACGTGTCCGAAGTAACTTCAAACCATTTGAACAAGGACAGAAGGTTTGGTTGGAAACAACTAACCTAAAACTGGCATACTACTCAAAGAAGTTCACGCCACGACGAGAAGGCCCCTTCACGATCAAAGAAGTTCTAGGTCCGCTGACCTACAGATTAGAACTACCCCGAGCATGGAAAATTCACCCTGTGTTCCATGCCACCCTCCTCACACCATACAAGGAAACCGAGACACATGGGCCCAATTTCCTAGAACCGCCACCTGACCTCATCAATCGAGAAGAAGAATGGGAAGTGGAAGAAATTGTCGCACACAAACGACATCGTGGGAAGATCCTTTACAAGATCAAGTGGAAAGGATATCCGACATCGGAGAACTCATGGGAACCTGTGAGAAACCTCCAGAACGCCAAGAAGACCCTTGAAGCATATACATATACTAACGTAAGTAAAGAACCGTGTTCGTCGAGTGAACTACACTGAATACGAGGTCCACCAAAGAGCAAGCTAGGGTGGCCCCCGAGGATGAATCTCTCAACGAGTATGGTAGTGCGCAACACCCCGCAGAAGCAGCGAGAACCCTGGAGGCCAGGCTCGCCACTATATGAAGGATGGAGCACTGACGCCTATGCATGGAAAACCATGCCAGACACTTCGGCCTGTTCTCTGCGAACAAATTGGTGTGCACCCGGCACCCAGACAAGGTCGTCTGGGCGCGGCGGTGCAGTGGAGCCTGTTACAGGCATTTGTCGGCGGTGGCCCCCCACAGCAGGGAGGGCATCGCGGAGGCGTGTGGGGGCCTTATCAGGTGGCCGACGTCGCCGCGTCTTCCTGGCTTTGGGAAACGGCGGTGGAGGCTGTTGCGAAGGAAACGCAAAAGTGGCAGGGTTGTTCTCGAGGAAGAACAAGAAAGACGACAGCTCCCAGCGCAAGCGCTGGTTGGGCCGTCGTTGGAAGTGCGCGCACTGGTGAAGGATGTGACCCCTCGTTTCCAGTATGCGCCAGTTGCATGCACACGCTGTCTCTCCACCCAGGTTGAAGCGTGCGCGGAATTCCCCTATGGGTGCATGACCCAGAACTGCACGTGTAAGGCGCGCGGTATGCGCATTGGAGGAGCCAACGCGACGTAACCAAGGTCCACCTTTGATGTGTGTGGGCCTTAGGGAGGCACCTTTGTGTGTGAGGCGCAAGAAGTTGTTGCCAGAGAAAGAAGGCTGCCGCAGTAGACAAGTCTACTCATGCAGCATTCTATCCACAGCGCGTTTCCGGGCATACCCAAGGGACGTCCGGGGTTGGTAGCCAGCACCCACCCGCAAGCCAGTGGCCGCCAAGTGAGCACGGTGGTGGATCTCCCAGTTGAGTTTTGAAGGGACATGAACAAAGTGGACGTGCCTGTCAGCATCGCCTGAGAACCAAGCACGTAGTTTGGAGCAAATGGACAGCGAGTGTCCTTGCCCAGAGTGGAGAGACGGGTCCAAAGCCAACCGGATGGCTTTGGACGAGTCTGAGAGCACAACTATTTTGACACAGTTGTTGCGGAGAACAGCCTTGCTTATAGACAAGTCAATGGCTGCGAGTTCGGCATCATCAGAGAGGACTCTGCCTGATGCCATAGTGTATTCTTCTGGGCCAAAGGCGCCATGAAGGAGGGAGCAAGCAGCAACCGCTTGGCGCTTCCTGCTTTTGGGAACAGACGCGTCAGCTGCCACCAACACTGTGGTGTCAGACAGATCTGCGTCAGCACAAATCGCATCCAAGTGGATGCGACGAGAATCAAGGGCATCCTTAGATGCTGCAATGGTGGTGTCAAGTGTAACCCTACCAGAGTGTGTATCCAACAGATGAAGGCCTGGGACCACTTCTCCATGGACAGGGTTGGGAGGCTCAGAGACACGCACAGCATGTGCATCAGAGTTCACAACTGTAGAGAGCAAGTTGCCGCGCACGCGTCGCGACAAGTTGGAGAGAGACGAAGGAAGACGCATTGTTCCTTTGTACAGCTGGTGCTTGTCACTAATGAGCGACAGCGTAGGGTGGTTGCCAATCAGGGTGCCAATACACGCCTGGCCACGTTCAACCAGTTTCCTGATGTGCAGATGAATGGGGGGGAGACCAGCAATAGACTTGGTCCCCCCACCTGGCGATGTGCGAAAGGCACCAGTTATCCACCTAGCAGCCTTGTGTTGCATAGTGCGCAAGTGTGACATAGCAGTCTTACACCTTGCACCTTTGTAGAACCAGAGGCCCACACCATACGTAGCGACCGGAAGGACGCATGCACGGTAGAGCAGCCGCTTCTGCATAGGGGTAATACCCCTTGATGAGTTACTGTTAGGACCCGTTTAGACCAGTCTATACGGATGCTAGGATGTCGAGTAACCACTAGGCGAACTTGAAAAGTACGGCGGGAGGCGGGGGTTTGATGGGATCAAAGGCGCGTGATGGCGCACTGATGGTTCGGGGGTTGACGACCGGAGGGAGTCAACTGGCGTAGGACTTGTATTTGAGCGTCTAAGGGTTTGTATTGCTCGTTATACGTGGTACACGCGATATACAATGAGTTAGAGATGAGAGATACGAGAGCGATAAGAGAGGAAAGCAAGAAGTATGGGTCAAAAGTAAGAATATCAAGGATACTTGTCTAAGATGTTTTTAGGGGGTTTATATATGTATATCTAAGGTAAAGATGAGTGGAAATGACTAGGTGTGAATGACTCGTGTTACTGCGAGGTGCTGCGAGCTTGCTGCGGGCGAGATAACTCTGGTTATTGAGCCGTTCGGTGGTGTTGCCGGTCTTCGGGGGGTTTGGAGCTTATGTAATCGAGTCTCGTGGCTGTCGAGTTGGCTTTGCTGGGCGTAGGGCGTGGTGAGGTCGTGACATTACCCCCTCATTTACGCTCTTCTAACCCTCTAGAAGTGTTCTTCGATGATCTTAATTCTGGAAACCTATCGAAAGTGGGTGGAGAAGAATCCTCTTGTTTGGCGGCCTCTTGACGATGGTCTGCATGATCGAATAAGCAAAGAGGACGTCTTCCGTCTGGTTTTGCTAGGTTGGGGGCCTGTGATGCAGCGGATTGACATGAATAGTGCCGATATGAAGAGTTTCCGCGATGTCGTCTGGACGGAGGCTTTGGAACGATGCACTCGTTGGCTCGTGAGGAATCAGCTTACGCGATCCAAGTCTCGGGCGGATGGTGGAGTGGCTTCTCCTCGGATGCTTGTCCCTCGTAATCCTCGTGATTTCGAGTCTTTAGTTGAGCGTTGGAGTCGGGAGGATCGCAATTATCTGGAGTTCCTCGAGGATCCAGTGTTGCGATCGGTGGAGTTGTCGAATTCGGTGGTGCAGGAGTCAAGTTCTGCCGGAGTTGCGGGGGTTGAGGTCGCGTTGGAGGGAGATCCTATGGTTGGGGATGACGGTTCGGGGGGTGGGGAGTCTAAACGTGAGGGTCCTGGGGGGGTCGGAGAGTGGTTCAGGGGGTTCTTCGAACGAGAATAGTGATGGAGATTCCGAGGTTTTGGAGGATCCGGCTATCGACGACTGGTTTGCGACCGCGGTGGGCCCGCCTCCTACTTCCGTGGTCGAGATGGAATGTGCAAACGTGCGGCTTCGGGTGTATCTTGGCGATCCTGGTCCTATTCCTGGTCCCATATCGTGGGTACCGATTCTGAAAGCCACTGGCTTGAAGAATCGGACATCCCATAACACTTACTTGGCGGTGAAGAAGGCTTTTAGGGATAAGTTCTTTGCACTTCCTTCCTTCGTGAGCGAGGTTCTTCTGTTTTTACTTCCCAGCTTATCCTTCCAGCAGCGTTCTTGTAAGTGGTGTCAGAATGCGCGCGTTCGGACCTCTTGCGTCAAATCTAGCTCGGCGGCCATAGCATGTCGTTTTTGTCACAATGGCAAGCGTTCTTGCCCCATCGCTCTTCGTTACGCCGCGGCATATCTGGCCCTCCGTCTGGACTATACTCCTTACTCCGCCTTCTGCCTTTTGACGGTTTTGGACGAGTTGAAGCCTTGTTCGCGGGAGGAGGCGTCGTTTTGGGCAACGTATTACCGTCATATCGATGAAGGGACCCCTGTTATCCGTCCTGCTGTGATTCGGGGGTGTTACGCGTTCAACGGTACCCTGGAGGTGAAGGATCATGCGGTCGTAGGTTATGTGGGGAGCCGGGTTCCCTTTTCAGGCGGAACGTCGGGGGTTATGGCGAGTCCTTCCAAGGTGCGTTGGTGGTTTCTTTCTTCTTTCGTTTGGCTGACGCCTGGTTCTTTTTAGTTGACTATTCGCCTTCCACCGAAAAAGGTCCCAGGTGCTTTGGAGCAATCGCCCTCGCTTGCTTCTGAAGGTCGGGGGTTTTCGCCTATAGAGGTGGTCATGCAGGATGACTCGGGTGCAAGTCCTGTCGTTGGCGAATCAATGGAGGTTGAGGATGAGGATGGGGGATCTTTCGGGGAAATGGATGTTGAGGAGGGTGATGCAGTTGATGAGGAGAGGTCCTCCCGTGGGGATGACGGCTCTGGCGGACGTGGTGACTCTGGCGTCGAGTTTCTTGGGACTCTAGATGTCTGGGGTGACGATAGCGCTGGTCCTTCGGTGGAGAAGGACCTTCGGGACCTCGAGATTTCGCGTTTGAAGGCCGAGCTTCGTGATCGAATCAGCGATTATGATGATCTAGACGGTGCGTATGACAATTTGAAGGAGCATTGGGAGAAGTCCCAGCGGGCTCTTGACCTTGCGTCGGAGACCATTCTCTATGGAAAGGATGAGCATGTGGAGATGATGAAGGCCCAGGCTGCCCGCGATCGCGTTCAGCAAGATCTGGTGGCCTCTCAGTTGACTTGTGCGTAGTTGCCTTCGAGTTTCTCGTACGATTCCCAGTTTACTTTTTGCGTAGGCCGTCGTCTTCGGTCGTCTCTATCTGACTCTAGGCGTTCGGAAATGGCCTCAGCGGAGCTCGTGGAGAATCTTCGGCGTGATATGAATCAGTTGCTACAGGAGCGGGATGGGCTTCGCGACGAGCTGACAAGGGCTCAGCAGCATGTTCCTGACGAAGTCGCTTCTCGCCTTGTGATGCTGCAGGATAACGAGGTGACGCTCCAGGCGGAGAGAGATCATTATCGGGAGGCATGTGGTACTTTGGAAGCCGATTACGAGGCGGTAGCCGCTAAGTTCGCCGGTGGGTTTGTGTTTTCGGGGGTTTTCTCCTTCTGGAAATACTCATGCCGCGTTCGTTCTAGATCTTCGTACTGTCTCTAGGACCCTATACTGCGAGGTTTCGGAGGCGCGGGATGTTTTGGGTTCTTTCTCCCCGTCCCTGGCGGCGTCCCAGGCTTCTCGGAGCGGTGAACTTAAGCGTCTTGGCGAGGTTCGCGATCAGTTGGACTCGGCTTTGCAGAAGTTTGTCCGTCAGTAAGGGTTGAGTCTTCGGGCCCTGATTTTTGATACGTCGCCTGTACTTGTATTTGATTTTATGACTTCCTTTTTGCCTTAATCGAGATTGTCGTTGTCCTGTCGCCTGGTCGTTAGGTTGACCTCGAGTTGGGTGTGTGCTTTCCGGGGGGTCCTCGCATTGGCCTGGTGTGTTGGGTGGCCTCGTGCTGTGGTTTTTCTCGAAATTTTCCAAGTTCCCTCCTGCATTGAGGTTTTTCCTCGTCATATAAATATGACTGCATTGCGTCCCATCCTCCCAACAACACCAATTTCTTTTTATCCATGTCCGTGCCAATTTCGTCCTCCAGCATCGAAATTATTTCCTCTCCAGAGGCTAGCCCTACTCCGAAGGCCTCGACCTTTGGCTCTCGCGCCGGGGCGTCCCAGAATGGGGGTCTTGCTGCCTTCTTCGTTGACGAGGATATGCTCGTCGGAGGTCATGAGGACCGTGAAGAGTACGCTTCTCCGGCTTCTCCTCGTTTCGACTATGGGGCTGTCGTCGCCCGTTCCAACAAATATTATCGCCAGCTTCAAGAGGTGCAGGAGCAGACCGTTTTCCTTCGCCATCAGCTGAATGAGGCCGAGGACACTATTCGCGAACTTCGTTCTCATGGGGAGACTCAACACGAGGTTATTCAGGAGAAGGACGGCGTTATTTCGGAGGGTCAGGACGAGCGTCTCGAGCTTGAGGGGCGTCTACTTGCTCTAGAAAACGAGAGTTTGCGTGCGTGGTCTTCAATTCCTTGTTTCAGGGGTTTCCTGACGATTTTCTTTTGCTTCCTTCTTCCAGTCCTGGCTCGCAGTTACCAGCGGTTTCGTAGCGACGTCAGTTTCTCTGAGGAGATCCTTCGTTCCCTCCTTGTTGTCGGAACTGGAGCCCGTCCCCCTCCCGAGGATCAGACAGAGGAGGGTCGTCGCCTTGAGAAGGTCTATGACATTGTTTTCGGTTGTCAGGTCCTTCTTCGCCGTTCATTGTTGTCCCTCTCCTCTGATATTGCTTTACGCTTGGGAAACCATGCTCGTATTATCTTCGAGAGGCTTGATGTTCGGGGGGACCGTGATGATGGATTTCGTCTCATGAATGCCATGGAGGGAGTCCAGCAGTAGATCTTAATTTCGGGGGTTTTTTGTCCGTTGTCTCTTCGTGAATTTTAGCCCTGTTACTCTGTTATCCTTTGGTGCATCCGGGAATGCATCATGGAAGGCCAGGAGTAGACCTATCGAGTTCCGTAGTTCGTTGAATGTCTCTAGAGTATCATGTTCGGGTCCATAGCCTTTCCATCGCACCAAATAATAGACGGTTTTCCCTTCGATTTTTGAATCCAATATTGTTTCCACTTCGTATTCGAGTTCTCCTTCAACCTCAATTGGAGGAGGCGGTGGCTGTCGCCGGTTGGGGAATTTCTCTTCGGCTTGTTTCTCCAGCAAGTTAACGTGGAATACATTGTGAAGTAATTTCATGGACGGGGGTAGTTTCAATCGGTACGCATGGGATCCTATCCGTTCGATGATTTGGAAGGGGCCGATCTTCTTTGAGTCCAGTTTCTTGGTGGGTCGCTTGGTTCGGATATTTTTTGAGTTGAGCCAGACAAGGTTTCCCTCCTTCCATTCGGGGGTTGGCAGCCTTTTTGCGTCGGCAAACTTTGAATAGGCTTCGTTGGCGATGCAGATTTCTCCCTTGAGATACTCATGTAGGGATTTGAGGTCTTCTGCGACTTGGTGGGCTTCGTGGACCGAGATGTTATCGAGGTTGATGGTGAGTCGGGGGTGGTAGCCCTTGTTGGCGAAGAAGGGGGATACTCCAGTAGTCGCATGGGGGGTGTTGTTGTAGGTGAATTCGGCGAGGGGTAGTTGGGGCTTCCAGTCGTTCTGTTGGTAGTTTACGAACATTCGAAGATATTGCTCAAGAATTTGATTGACTCTCTCCGTCTGCCCATCGGTTTCCGGGTGGTACGCGGTGCTCAAGTTCGAGCGGATGTCCAAGGCCTGGCACAGTGACTTCCAGAACTTGGACACAAATAGTGATCCGCGGTCCGAGATTATGTCTATAGGAAGTCCATGCTTGGAGAAGACGTGTAGAATGAATAGTTGAGCAAAGTCTTTAGCTGTGTCGGTGGAGTGACAGGGTACAAAGATGCCCTGTTTGGTGAGTCGACAGACTATTACCAGAATAGTGTTGTGTCCTTCGGACTCGGGGAGCTCAGTGATATGGTCTAGAGATATGGATGACCATGGTCTCTCAGCGATGGGGAGTGTCTTCAGGAACCCATAAAAACTATGTCGGGGGGTTTTGGCTCTTTGACAGGTGTGGCAGGTCCGGACGTAGTTTGTGACGTCCTTCTTCAGTCCTGGCCAGAAGTATGTCCTGTTAATGACCTGCGTTGTTTTCCGAATGCCAGGGTGTCCCCTTAGTTTGTGGTCGTAGTGTTGCCTTAGAACATCTAGCCGTAGATCTCCCTCGTTTGGCACGTAGATGAGTCCTTCTCGTAGTAGTACTCCTTCATTTTCGGTGGAAAATCGGGGGTCAGTTTGGGATTCTTCCTCCTTCTCCTTGAAGTAGTCGTCCTTTTTAGCTGTCTTAATTCGCTCCAACAGGGATTCCTCGTCCATTAGCAAGGCTGCGCTGAGCCTTGTCGGGGGTATGAGGATTCGGTTGTTGAGGGAATTCCGATTGGTGTCGAATGTCTTCTTAGGGTAGACGTCCGATCGTCTGGTTAGAGCGTCGGGTTTGGCTCCTAACCGTCCCGGACGGTAGTGGATTATGAAGTCGAAGTTTGCAAGAGTTTCTGACTACCGAGCCTGTCGGCGATTTAGCTGCTTGGTCGTGGTGAAGAACTGTAGGTTGTTGTGGTCCGAATATACTTGGATGGTGTGGGGGGCGCCTTCGAGGTATGCTCTCCATTGACGAAAGCCTTCAACTATGGCCAGTAGTTCCTTGTCGTAGATAGCGTAGTTGAGTTCGGTGTCAGACATGGTCCTGGCGTAGAATGCAACAGGTCGCAGATCTTTGCTATCGGGTTCGACTTGGGACAGTATGCCCGCGATGGCGAAGTCAGAGGCATCGCATTCGAGGACTATGGGCAGTTTTGGGTCGTAGTGTCGGAGGACCGGTGCGGTGGTGAAGGCCTTCTTGAGGAGGTCAAATGAATCTTGACACTTGTCGTCCCAGTCCCATTTCGCGTCCTTGGCTACAAGCTTGTTTAGACGTTTGGTAATCCCTGAGTAGTTGTCGATAAATCTTCGGTAGAAGTTTGCAAATCCGAGGAATGATTGTAGTTGCTTGATGGTGGTGGGTTCGGGCCATTCCAGAATGGCCTTGACCTTAGAGGGGTCCATGCTGACCCCTTCGGGGGTTACGATGATCCCTAGGTATTCGACTTCGGTGGTGTGGAAACTACATTTCTCGGGCTTCGCATGGAGGTTATGTTGCCGAAGTCGTTCTAGTACTTTTCATACATGTATTCGGTGGTCCTCCAGATTATCAGAGAATATTAGAATGTCATCCAGGTAGATAACGAAAATGTCGTGCATATCGTGGAAAATGTCGTTTATGAAGTATTGGAAGGTTGCGGGGGAGTTGGTCATACCAAACGGCATGACTAGATATTCGAATAACCCGTATCTTGTTCGAAAGGCTGTCTTCCACTCGTGTCCTGGAGAGATGCGGATGTTGTTGTACCCCGCACGTAGGTCGATTTTGGAGTAAACTTTCGCCTTGCTGAGCCGGTCCACGAGGTCGCCAATTAGTGGAATTGGGTATCGGTTTTTCTTGGTGATTCGGTTGAGGCCCCGATAATCGACGCAGAGGCGTAGGGATCCGTCCTTTTTCTTTGCAAACAGGACGGGTGCGCCTGCTGATGATGAGGAGGGCCGGATGAATCCTTTCCCAAGCATTTCGTCAATATATTCCTTCAGTGTTTTGAGTTCTACTTCGGACATGTTGTAGACTTTCCCGAACGGAGGACTGGAGCCGTCTTCTAGATCGATTTTGTGGTCGTAAGGTCGGTGTGGAGGCAACTCCTTGGCTTCACCCTCAGAGAATACGTCTGCGAATTCGTGGTATTCCTTTGGTATGAATTCGTCGAGTGTTTCTTTTTCAGTTTTCGGAGGTCTTGGGGGTTGGGCAGGGTTGTCAGTAGCTTGTAGCTTGGTTTCGGAGGTGGGTTGGATGTGCAGTTGATAGGCGTGTAGCCCCTCTTTGAGTAGTAGTGGGTAGGGTGCGGCTCCTATTAGTTGGATACGGGGTTTAGGGGTTGGTTCGTCTGAGTCGGGGGCGTCTTCAACTGTCGCTCTGGGGCTTCGTTTGCCCCAGGTTAATTCCATCTTTCTCCAGTCGATATTCGGGTTAACCTTCCTTAGCCAGGTTATTCCCAGAATAGTTGGCGTTGAGGGGTGTAATTTGGTGATTAGGAATTCGATTTTCTGGTGGTTTGTCCCTCCAAAGACGAGATCCAGGGTGATTGTATGGGTGACCATCTGTGTAGGGCTTTTCCCGTCGAATAAGGAAAGGTGAATATGTTCCTTGAGTTCGGTAGGTTTAAGCCCTAGCGCTATCGCCCAGTCATGATCTGCAAAGTTATAGGGTGCTCCGCTATCGATGAGGGTGGTGAACTCTTCTTGGTGTTCTGCCAGGGTCGTGTTAAGAAGAAATGAATGTGTTCCTTCCGACATTATGGGTTTCGGGGGTTCAGGGGTTCGGGTTTTGGTGGTTTTGGTAGTTTCAATCTCCCCCTGTTCAGGAGTGAACCCCCGGGCTGCATGATATGGGATTGAGAATGTGATCGTGGAAGCTAGTCGTGCAGTGCGTTCAAATGACATGGTTAAGTCTTCCCAGTTTATCTGAGGGTTTGACTGTCGTAGCCATGGTACACCCAGTACGATTTCGGCATTGGGATGTAGGGTTGTGCACAGGAAGGTGGATTCGTATTTTAATCCATTTTCTAAGATGAATTCTATGCGGGTGGAGAATTTGATGGCGCCTGCGCCGGTGGGTTCCCCATCGAAAAGGAGTAGGGTGATGGGTTTTTCGAGGGGTTCAAGTACTAATTGTAATTTTCGAGCAGTTCCTTCATTGATGAAGTTGTCTGTTGCCCCACTGTCCACTAGTGCTGAGGTACCCTTGTTTCGTCCCGTAATTGTGGTCTTTAGGTAGAAGGCTTGGGAGTGTCGAGAGGATAGTGTAGCTGTTGGTTCCTCCGAGGGTTTTGAGATTATCGCCCGGAGGTGAGTGTTCGGGGGGCGTTCGTTCAGATTCAGGATTCCCCTTCTCTCTCCTGAATCGGGAGTTCGTTTCCCTGGCCTTCATCGTCTTCAAGGTCAGGTTCTTCGTTCTCGTCAAATTCTCCTTGGAAGTCGAAATCCTCTCCTCCAAGGGTGAAGACGGCACGTCCCATGACATTACGTTTGCGTGCTTTGGGACAATCTTGTACGTAGTGACCCTTTTGTCCGCAGAGCATACAGAGTCCTTCCCTTCGTCGTCTTTCCTTTTCTTCAGGGGGGACTTTGGTCCAGGGGGGTTCTCTTCTAGGGGCTACGGCTTGGAGGGAAGTGTCGTTTTCGGGGGTTACGTCTTCTTCTTCCTCGATAGCGTTGAGGCGGCGGTTTTGGGGATTATCCGAGTTGGTAAACTTCGTTCGGGGGTCCCCTGTAGGGGTCGAGTTTTTGTAGTTCTGGTAGTTCCCTCCCGATCGACCGTGTTGGGTTGGTCCTCTTTCATAGCCGCTTCTCCAGTAGTTACGAGCGCTTTGCTCCGCCACTTCTTCCCAGTGTTTCTGATCAATCCGGGCGGCCAATTGGCGGAGATTCTAGTAGGTCTCGGTGTGTGGTATCAAGATGAGGACGTCGCGGATTCGTTTGGGCAAGGATCTTTTCAGTTCAGAGCGCAATGCTCCCTCTCCCCAGTCCGTCTCAAATGCTTCAGCTTCGAATTTCACAATCCATTGGGAGAATCGATCCTCGTGCCCCATGAACATTTGTCACATTGCGGATTCGGCTTCTAGTTTCCTATTAGCCGGTCCAAACATTCTTCCAAATTCTTCCTCGAAAGCGTCCCACTCGCATAGGGCTGGATGGTCCCGACTTCGCGTGAGTAGGTGGATGAGGTGATTCTGGGCGGTGTCCTTGAGGTATGATATAGCGAAGGAAACTCGATGCTTCTCTAGTTGGAAGGTGGTAGGCTTTGCGTGGAAGTTGATAAGACATTCTGTGATGAATGCCCTCCACTTTCGGGGGTCTTTTCCTGTGAAAGCCTCAGGTTTTCTCACATCCAATTTCGATTCCAAATTGAGGAGAGTTCGATCCTCATTTGTTTGTTGTATTTGTCTGTTTTCAACTTCGAAATCACTGCCTACGTTCCCCGCTGGGGCCCTTCGGTTGGGTGGCCCTCTAGAAGGCTCGTTGGCCCTTCCCTATTCGTCGGGGGTGTCACCTCCTGAGGGTCCTCCACCTGGAGGTCCACCATAGGGCGGCCAGCCTCCTGGCGGTCCTCCGTGACGAGTCCATCCTTCTGGTGGTCCATTTCCGTTAGGTCCTCCTCCTGGAGGCCCTCCGAAGTTCCCTGGTGGTCCACCGCCGTCCGGGTATCCATAAGGAGGGTTTCCTCCGGGCGGATCACCGTTTTCTCCTAAGGGGAACCAGCCGTCATTCCTTGGGGACGTTGGCCCGCCGATCCGATTGGCAAACGGGTATTGATCCCGTTCGTTCTCTGGGTGGTCAAGTCGGGTTTGCGGGTAGGGAAAACCGTTCGTTTGGTTGGCATGGTGCTGTTGACTCGCTCTTCCGGGCTGAGGTGGCTCATATTCCTGGAAAAAGGTCCTTTCGCGGGGGTTTAGGTCTCTTTGCCGAGGGTTCGCGAAATGCTGATTGGGTTGTGGCAGTGTTGGACCTGGTGGTTCTGATCGGATTCTTGATGGAACCCTTGGTGTTGAGAGGGTGCGTAAGGGTCCTGCCGTGGCGACAGGTTGGGCCACTTGCTGGATCCCTGGGTCGGTTATGTATTCAAGGCTTGGGGAGCGAGTAGGGGGTCGTTCAGAGTTCTGGTTCCGAGGTGCTGCGTGTTGTGACGGGAATTGGAAACCGGATTCTCGGGGGGCGTAGGAACTGACTGGGACTCCCCAGAATTCGTGCCTCTCGGTTCCGTTCTGGTTTGTCATTACACTGTCCCTGATCGCCGTTTCTCGATCGTATCGTGGGAGTAATCGAGAAATTCCTCCTAGGAAGTCAGGGTTGTTCAGCCTTCTGGGGGTTGACGCAACGACAGGTTGCCGGTTGTGGTTTCTGGCCATGGCGTTGGAGACAGATGATATGTTTGGGTTTCCATAATCGAGTCCCCAGGTTCTTTCGTAGAACTCTTGAAGCTGAGGTTCTAGGTTTCGAGCTCGGATTAACTCTCCAACACCTGCAGGTAGGGTTTGGTTCCGGTATCTGACCAGCGTGTTTCTTAATTCAATTATCCACATGCGGTCTGTCCTGCGGAAGCCAGGGTCGTCGTCGGGCGCTCCGATGTCGAGGAGCATATTTCTGGCATAGGCGGCAAAATATCCGACAGCGTCGTCTTGGAGATGACGCACAGATTGGTCATATTGGTAAGTGCCTGTACGCGCTCCGCTGAGTGGTGGTCCCATTAGTGTCGGGGGTGCTGGGGCGGGGGGTGGGCCCTGAGGGTTCGGCACTTGGGGCCGTGCAGTTTCATTTCGGGACCCTGCAGATGCTCGGCTGCTTCTTTGAGACTGATTATCCAAGGGTAACATGGACTGCGAGAATGACTCTTGTGCTTGGTGTTGGGTTTGTCTATTTCCCATGGGTGTGATTGGGAATGCGCTGGGTGCTGAGGGTCCTGCGGATATTCCGTAGTAATTTGTTGTAGGGGGTGGTACCATTCGTCCGTGTCGGTCAGTAATTTGTGCGTTTGCCACCGGTGGCGGTCGCGTGTACGTCTGGGTACTCGTCATGTTCGGGGGTGGTGAGATCCTTGATATTATGTTAGGACCCGTTTAGACCAGTCTATACGGATGCTAGGATGTCGAGTAACCACTAGGCGAACTTGAAAAGTACGGCGGGAGGCGGGGGTTTGATGGGATCAAAGGCGCGTGATGGCGCACTGATGGTTCGGGGGTTGACGACCGGAGGGAGTCAACTGGCGTAGGACTTGTATTTGAGCGTCTAAGGGTTTGTATTGCTCGTTATACGTGGTACACGCGATATACAATGAGTTAGAGATGAGAGATACGAGAGCGATAAGAGAGGAAAGCAAGAAGTATGGGTCAAAAGTAAGAATATCAAGGATACTTGTCTAAGATGTTTTTAGGGGGTTTATATATGTATATCTAAGGTAAAGATGAGTGGAAATGACTAGGTGTGAATGACTCGTGTTACTGCGAGGTGCTGCGAGCTTGCTGCGGGCGAGATAACTCTGGTTATTGAGCCGTTCGGTGGTGTTGCCGGTCTTCGGGGGGTTTGGAGCTTATGTAATCGAGTCTCGTGGCTGTCGAGTTGGCTTTGCTGGGCGTAGGGCGTGGTGAGGTCGTGACAGTTACCAAGCATGATCATTGCCTTGACAGTGGTCAGAGCCTTGGTGGAGTAATACTTGACATGGTGGCTGAAAGATAGCGACCGGTCAAAGTAGAAGCCCAAGTAGCGCCAAACGCTCTTGGGTTGAAGTGGCGAGTTGCCAGTGTGTGGAGCAAAGCCCAAGTCAATGGCAGGATTGACATCATTGTGCTTGCGAGAGAAGTGGAAGACCTCTGTCTTATCATGTTCCAGGACGAGGCCGAGTGCAGTAACAAGCTCTGTGATGACAGCGTATGCTTGTTGGAGTAGGGTGATGTTCTCCCCAAAGGATGGCGACTGAACGATGAGCGAGCCATCATCCACATACGACATGAGTGTTGTAACGCCAGGAGCAATCCTGCGTTCAAACAGCCTCATCCCCGGCACCAAATAGAGCGCAGAGAGGAGAGGGGATAAAGCAGATCCTTGACCAACGCCAACATCTGCAGAATACTTGCTGGACTCTTCGCCGTTCCAGCTGTAGGATGTGTGTCTCCCAACAAGGTAAGACGCAAAGAAGTTGCAGACTTCCGGCGCAAAGCCCAGTCTGCGCAGTATGCGTAGCAGCATGTCATGGTTGAGAGAGGGGAAGAACTGAGCAAGGTCAAAAGCGACCACGCTTGTCTTCAACCCTCTAGCCCAACCGGCTTTGACGATGTGAGTGAGATAAACACCCGCATCCTCAGTAGAGTGTTGGCGCACACCTCCAAACTGATTGGGGTGGAACACGCCGAATTTCTGCGCTTCAAACTGCATTCGGTTTGCAAGCATCTTCTCAAAGAGTTTCCCCAGCGTGTTGAGCAACACAATAGGGCGGAACATCTTGGGAGTTGAGTAGTGCAGTTTGCCAGGCTTGGGAACAATGGCAGAGCGCAACTCCTTGAAGTGAGAGGGCCAGTGACCCACCCGAAGGCAGGCATTAGCGATCTCCACGAATTTGGTTGCAATGACAGCGTCAGCAACCAAGGACTTGAGCTGATACCATGTAAGGTGATCAGGACCTGGAGCAGAAGTGTTTGAACACTTCGCTAGTTCTTCTCTGAGTTCGTTGACACCAAAGTCCCACCACTCGCGCGGAGGAGACTGAGGCATGTCGTCGAGCAGAGGGATCAACAGGGCGGTCAGATGCCGAGTTGGATGTTGAGTCAAGAGCGGCCCAAAGCAACTCAAGAGAATTGCAGGGTTCACCATTGTAGCGAATTGCTGTTGTGAGAGTGGTTGTGTCTAATGCTCGCAAAGAAGAGGACAGTTCCTTCAGGAACTCTTCCTCTTGCTCACTGCCCTTGGGCAGAGTGGTGCGCTCAGCAGCCAGCTGCACAGGCTGGATACGGAGCGTGGTCAGAGGGTCCTTTCCACTCTGTGACCACGCTATGTGAAGTCCCTGCAGTGCGACCCACAGGGAGGAAGAATAGATCAATGACTGACGGCCTAAGGCTGCCAGCATGTGGGAAGTGAGTAGGAGTGCGTTCTGGTAGAACACTAACCTCCAAACCCAGGTCGAGCGCAACATCACATAGCTCAGTTGCAACATGATTTGTAGAGTCATAGTCCGGATCCCAGACTGACGACTTGCAGTTGAAGTCCCCTGCCATGCAAAGCATGCTTGGGAGACGTGGAGCATTGTCACACAACCAGCGAATGGCAGTACCATCCCCTGGGCTAGAGTAGACATTGGCGAAGTGTATTTGAGCACCTGTGCTCCCATACAGTGTAGTGACCAATACATCATTGTGGTTGGCGAGGTCAGTGCGAAATGCAGGCTGCATGCCTGCAAGATGCCTATGCGCAAATGTCATAGCACGTGGGCGGTCAGCATCTGATGCTGGACGTCTAAACATGACTAGCCAGTCAGGATAAAACTAAGTGCGGGCAGTGCGTTCACCCCGACCAATCTGAATCGGTCTCCTCCTGGGTGGTAGTACGTCAGTATAACTCTGCGGCGCTTTAACAGAAAAGCCTACCGGATCGTTGACAGCATATCGGCGCTGGATCCAGCCAGCATCAAACCAATGTCTTGCAAAAGGGCACTTGGGCAAATCAGCCTCGTGCTCCTTGCCACAGTTAATGCACCTAGGTGCATGTGGGCATGGTGCGCCATCAGGAGTGGCAGGCACCGGGGGATTAGCGTCAGGCTTGCCCCAGCAGCAGTGGGCAAGCTTGCGATGGTTGCGCAAATCATGGCCATAGCCGCAATGCGCGCAGGAGTTGAACTGCCGCCTGCAGGTGGCAGTGGGGTGACCCCAAGCCCAGCAGCGTTGACACTGCGGAACGCCAGCATGGACACTCACAGGGGAGATGAGACACAAGCGTCCCCCAATGGAGATGTTTTTGTGTGTAATGGCCTTGAGGGAGGTGCCAGACCTGGTGTCCCAAAAGTCGAAGAACACAACGCACATATCATGCGTGCGTGAGTTGCGGTGCACACGAGGCATTCCAGCAAGCTGGAGCGCACTAGTAGCAGGATCTTGACGCAGCAGTGCTAGGACCGTATCAGCAGTGATAGGAGTG
Source organism: Clitopilus passeckerianus (assembly GCA_944990035.1). Classification (NCBI taxonomy): domain Eukaryota; kingdom Fungi; phylum Basidiomycota; class Agaricomycetes; order Agaricales; family Entolomataceae; genus Clitopilus; species Clitopilus passeckerianus. The sequence goes on along the minus strand of CALYLX010000043.1, from coordinate 96,587 downwards.
CTGCCCACCGCACCAAAGGTGAAGTAGGGCACTCCTGTGATGCGTGCATAAGAACGCGACGTAGGAACCTCCACAGCAGCGTGGACAGTGGGAGATGGGTTGGCACCTTCAGTGACAGGGTACCAAACACCCTCAACAGCGACCTGGATGATGCCTAGGTCGCTGTGGGTGGGTGTCTCGTCGAGGTAGACAATGATAGCGTTACCCCTGCCGAGTTCAGCATGGATAGCGCGGTTCTTAGACCCACCAGCGCCAAAGTGAAGGTTGAGGGTGGAAACAGCCTGTTCAGGCGAGATAGGAAGAGGAACAGAGACAGCATTGTCTCCATTGCCCCTGGTGGTGTAAACGAAGCACTGCTTGCGTGAGGGGCCACGCATTGTGGATTTGAGCTTCTGCTTCTTCTTAGAAGGAGAGGGAGCAGTAGGAGGTGGGGAGGACGCTGCCTTGCGCTTATTGGCGTTGGAGTTGTCCTTGAGTTGCGCTACTTTATCCCAGGACAGTCCAGGGAGATGACGCGCGAGTTCAGCCAGTTCTGCACATTGCTGCGCAGTCATGCCAACAGTTACCTCTGCAAAAGAGCGAGGGGCGGCGTTTGCAGGCCTCCTAGGCGGCTGCGATGCAACAGAGGCGTAGGACGCTTTGGGAGCGCGCTGACGCTGTTGTGAGGGCTGCTGCTGCTGCTGAGACGCATTAGCAGGGTTAGGTGCATGCACAGCATGCGGATTGGGTGCCCTGCGTGTTGCAGGAGCCTGTGGGGCAGGCCTAGCGAACTGGCGCTGACATTGCATCTAGTTCCCGCGGTTTACCCGCCCTGGTTGCGATGTGGAAGGTGTAGCACCTGAGTCCAGTCCAGGGACCGGGTTGTTTTTTTTTTTTTTTTTTTGAGAGCAAATCCAACACCCCCGCAAGGGGTGTCAGAAAATTTATATCCCGGTGCGCGATAGCAGTCCGGCAGGTGTATCTAATACAAAGGTAAAGACATTGACAATAAGGTCCGTACACTAAGTACGGCAGCAAATCGAGAGTGCAAATCTGAAATGAGCACATGGCTGCAAGCAGCGACTAGTGTTCAGCGGAGCCCGGTGGGGGTAAGGGGTGCATAGTGGAAAGGCACCTGCATAGAGTATGGCGGCATGTAAAGACAAGCGCTGGACGCCCAGTTGGGCGTTGGCATCGTGGCCGAGGCTAGTTAGACCCGATCACGGTGGTATCGACTGAGGATCCAGTTGATATTGAAGCGATTCTTCCAGAACACGCATTTGCAGTCCTCGGAAGAGTGATGCTTGCCACAGTTGATACACTTGGCAGAGTGAGGGCAGGGGGTCCCATCTGGGGTAGGAGCCACTGGAGGGGTAGCGTTGCCATTGCCCTTGCAGCAAGACGCTAGGCGACGATGGAGAGCCACATTATGAGGCCCCCGCAATAAGAGCAGACATCGCCCTTGACAGGGCATTTGTCTGAAGTATGACCAAAGTGCCAGCAGCGCTGACACTGAGGGACTCCAGGCCTTTTCTCCGCACCGCGAAGTAGGCAGGAACGACCATAGACAAGGACACGTGTCCTATCTAGGTCACGGAGGCGAGCACCCCGACGGGTGTCCCAGACCTCGAAGAAGACAGTGCATGAGTCGGCCGTCTTTGAGTTGCGAACAACTCGCGGAGGAGCGGCCAACTGTGCACCGTGAAGGGTATCACCCGCCGTGAGTATAGACTCAATGGCAGGGCGGGATAGGGTGACCTCCTCCCGTCAGCGTTGACAGAGAGGTAGGGGGCGTTGATGATTTTGAGGTAAGACCGCGACTGCGGCACCTCACAGGTGAAAGCGGGGGTGCCAGCTGGGAAGGCCTTGACCAGCCACTCGGAGACGATCTCAAGGTTGGCAGCATTGGGGACCTGAGTGGTGTGCATGAAGTAGCCTCCCATACCAAGGGAGGCAGTCTCAATGCGGAGTTTTGACCTCTTGGTGAGGCCGCGATTGACTGTCGCCACTATAGTCTCAAGAGAGACCGAAGCATTGGCAGTCGCGGTGGGGATGGCGATGATCCTCTTGCGAGAAGGACCACGTGTAGTGGAGTGTACCTTAACCTGGGTAGGTTTGGGTGCAGGAGAAGGACGGCCAGAGCAGTGATGTCACCACCCACTTTAGCGCCAGAGCGCTTAATGGTGGGGGTGGAGGGAGCAGGCGCAACAGCGGCGTTAGCTGCTGTTGCGGTTGCGACAATGCGTGCAAAGGTGCCCTTGGGCAAGACCTTCACACGACCACCAGATGGAGCAGCACCTGCCACGTTGACAGGGCGCCCATAGGGACGAGCCGGGTTCCGGGGAGGAACGGGAGGAGGCGCAGTCTTCCGACCCGGGTTAGGCCGGGAAGATGCGGGAGTGGGAGCAGGCAGAGCAGGAGCGCCACCCGGGGTAGGATTGGGGGTTGAGGAGGGTTGAGGGCCAAATTTGAGGAGCGAGCCCCCCAAATTGCCAAAACCCGCCTGAATATTGGGATTGGCGTTAACCGCCGCACGAAGAAGACCGCTAGCACCAGCCACCCAGACAAGCCGAATAAGCGCAGCACCAACGTTGGCAGAAGCAGGAACCTCTAGAGACAGGCCCTGCTCACGAATAGATTCAACTTCTGCAGAGACAAGTTGAATGGTTTCCTCCACATGCTTCAAGGCGTCACCCACAGAGGGGGCGGAGGGAGTGGGAGGTGATGAAACGGAGGGGCCAGGTACTGGTTCCTCAGTAGGAGGAGGGGCTTGCTGTTCAACAGACGCCGGGGTGATAGTACCAGCCCGCTGTCTCTTTTCTGGAGAGCCAGCGCGCTCGGTGGGAGGGGAGGAGTCACTGTTCTTCTTGCGCTTTGCCTTGGCTGCTGCGCGAGAAGCAAGAATGGCTTCACCTTCAGCAATGCCCAGGGGCGCTCGAATGCGCGGAGGGGCAGTAGTAGAACGAGCAGGGACCTGTTGCCAGGGTGCTCCTTCAGAGAGATTAAGTTCATCCTTCTCAGAGGACATCTCGACATCCAGAGTGGGATCCGATGTGATCGGTCCAGATCGGGGGTTGGAGGCATAGCGGCGAGCTCCAGAGGAACTCCCAGACATAGTTTGGTGTCGATCCGACAAGAATTGAGCGAGATATTGAGCGAATAGTGCGAGATCACCACTTTGATGGTGGTGGTAAGAGATCAAGAAGCGTGCCAGCTGATACCTCTGCAAAAGAGCGAGGGGTGGTGTTTGCAGTCTTCTTAGAGGCCTGCAATGCGACAGCAGCGTAGGACGCCTGTGGGGCGCGCTGACGCGGTGTAGAAGGTGGCTGCTGCTGCTGTCTAGCAGGGGCAGGGTTTGGCGCACGCACAGCATGCGGATTAGGCGTTTTGCGCACAGCAGGTGCTTGCACAGGGGGGCGGGCAAAGCGGCGCTGGTACTGCATCCAGTTTCTGGAGTGTATCCACTCTACTGGGGCAGGTCCAGGGACCGAAGTCCGAGGTTTCTGCGCAGGTTGGGACGTGGACTCCTGACCCACCATGGGCTCCGGAGATTTGTGATGTGTGGCAGTTCGTTCCGTGGAACGGACTGGAGTAACTCCGGTCCCTGCGCTCTGGGAGGGATTGGACGAGGAGGGGGAGCTGCCTGCAGCAGGGGAGGCCGGTGCTACACCATGCCCACCTGTTGCAGGAGGAGAACGCGCAGCTGCTGCAGGAGCAGCAGTTGCAGGTGCAGCAACGCTCTGGGAGCGCTGCTGGGGAGGAGGGACAGGAATAACACTGTTGAGTGCGTCTCTGACCTGGCGCAGCATGGGGACATCGTTTTCCCCCACACTAAGGTATCCAAGGAGCTGCAGCCTGGCGGCATGCGCAGTGACACTAATGAGAGCGTCAGAAACACGGCGAGCTTCAAGCTCACCAACTGCTGTGTCTGGAACACTGTCCAGCCACGCTTCAATTGCACCAAGAGAGTCTTGTATAGCGCCCATATCATCCCCGATAGCCTCCTGAGTCACCTGAAGCGTCAGAGGAGAGGATACAAACTCGTCATGGCCAGCAAACAAAGGAGTGAACTCCAATGTTGGTGAGGCTGCCCTAGAGGCAGTCCTGGATTTGGGCTGCGGAACAGCAGCGTCAGATGCGTCCTTCCTCCTCTTATGCTCTGGAGAGGCAGGAGCGGATGGGGGAGTGTCGTCGTCCTCATCAGAGTCATCATCCTCCTCATCAGTAGGAGTAGGACGCTTACTGCTGGGGGCAGCAGCACGAGGGGTAATCTCACCCTCAAATGTGCCAAGGGTTGAACCTGGCGATTTTTGGGGAGTGGAGGGCGCCGGACGCAATTCTGGCGGGCGGGTGGTCTTTTTGCTGCCTCCTGCACTACTCATAGCGCAAACAGGCGGTTATACTGGAGAGTTGAGCGGTATGCAAGCTGCTTGAGGGCGAATTTGCGTTGCTGTTGTGGCTGTGATGCTGGTAGTAACAGATCAAAAGGGATTGCCCATTCATTTGCACATCAGGAAACTGGTTGAACATGGCCAGGCGCGTATTGGCACCCTGATTGGCAACCACCCTACGCTGTCGCTTATTAGTGACAAGCACCAGCTGTATGAAGGGACAATGCGTCTCCCTTTGTCTCTCTCCAACTTGTCGCGACGCGTGCGCGGCAACTTGCTCTCTACGGTTGTGGATTCTGATGCACATGCTGTGCGTGTCTCTGAGCCTCTCAACCCTGTCCATGGAGAAGTGGTCCCAGGTCTGCGCCTGTTGGATACGCACTCTGGCAGGGTTACATTTGACACCATCATTGCAGTGTCTAAGGATGCCCTTGATTCTCGTCGCATCCACTTGGATGTGATTCGCGCTGACACAGATCTGTCTGACACTACAGTGTTGGTGGCAGCTGATGCGTCTGTTCCCAAAAGCAGGAAGCACCAAGCGGTTGCTGCCTGCTCCCTCCTTCATGGCGCCTTTGGCCCAGAAGAATACACAATGGCATCACGCAGGGTCCTTTCTGATGATGCTGAACTCGCAGCTATTGACTTGTCCATAAGCAAGGCTGTTTTGCGCGACAACTGTGTCAAGATAGTTGTGCTCTCAGACTCGTCCAAAGCCATCCGGTTGGCTTTGGACCCGTCTCTCCACCCTGGGCAAGGACACTCGCTGTCCATTTGCTCCAAACTACGTGCTTGGTTCTCAGGCGATGCTGACAGGCACGTCCACTTTGTTCATGTCCCTTCAAAACTCAACTGGGACATCCACCACCGTACTCACTTGGCGGCCATTGGCTTGCGGGTGGGTGCTGGCTACCAACCCCGGACATCCCTTGGGTATGCCCGGAAACGCACTGTAGATAGAATGCTGCATGAGTGGACTTGTCTACTGCAGCAGCCTTCTTACTCTGGCAACAACTTCTTGCGCCTCACACACAAAGGTGCCTCCCTAAGGCCCACACACATCAAAGGTGGACCTTGGCTATGTCGTGTTGGTTCCTCCAATGCGCATACCGCGCGCCTTACATGCGCAGTTCTGGGTCATGCACCCATAGGGGAATTCCGCGCACGCTTCAACCTGGGTGGGGAGACAGTGTGTGCATGCAACTGGCGCATACTGGAAACGAGGGGTCACATCCTTCACCAGTGCGCGCACTTCCAACGACGGCCCAACCAGCCCTTGCGCCGGGAGCTGTCGTCCTTCTTGTTCTTCCTCGAGAACAACCCTGCCACTTTTGTGTTTCCTTCGCAACAGCCTCCACCGCCGTTTCCCAAAGCCAGGAAGACGCGGCGATGTGGGCCACTTGATAAGGCCCCCACACGCCTCCGCGATGCCCTCCCTGCTGTGGGGGGCCACCGCCGACAAATGCCTGTAACAGGCTCCACTGCACCACCGCGCCCAGACGACCTTGTCTGGGTGCCGGGTGCACACCAATTTGTTCGCAGAGAACAGGCTGAAGTGTCTGGCATGGTTTTCCATGCATAGGCATCAGTGCTCCATCCTTCATACAGCGGCGAGCTTGGCCTCCAGGGTTCTTGCTGCTTCTGCGGGGTGTTGCGCGCTACCATACTCATTGAGAGATTTATCCTCGGGGGCCACCCTAGCTTGCTCTTTGGTGCACCTTGTATTCAGTGTAGTTCACTCGACGAACACAGTTCTTTACTTACGTTAGTATACAATGCATGTATTTAGGTACTTGTGACCGGACTGCAATTGGGCGCCGGAATATAAATTGTCAGACGCCCCCTCTGGGGGTGTGGGGCTTTGATCAAAAAAAAAAAAGACTGACCGCCCACGTGTTATGATGTATGTGCACAAGCGTCTTGCAGGTATGCGACCTGCATTTCGCACTGATCTTGCCAACCACAATGATGTGTTGGTTACAACATTCTATGGGAGTGCTGGCACTCAAATACACTTCACCAATGTCTACTCTAGTCAGGGGGATGGTTCTGCCATCTGCTGGCTCTGTGACAATGCTCCTCGTCTCCCACGCATGCTTTGCATGGCAGGGGACTTCAACTGCAAGTCATCAGTCTGGGATCCAGACTGTGATTCTACAAATCATGTTGCAACTCAACTGTGCGATGTTGCGCTTGACCTTGGGCTGGAGGTTAGCGTTCTGCCAGAGCGCACTCCTACCCACTTTCCTCACGCTGTCAGTCTCAGACCATCTGTCATCGACTTGTTCTTTCTCCCTCTGGCTCGTGCTGCTGGGACATCACATAGTGTGGTCACTGAGTGGAAAGGTCTCTCTGATCACGCTCCTCTCACTGTCACGCTTCCCATCTAGCCTGTAAAGCTGGAGGCAGAGTGTATCACTCTGTCCAAGGACAGTGAGCAGGAGGAGGAGTTCCTTAAAGAACTCACCTCTTCTATCAAACTGCTGGACACATCGTCCTTAGACTCAGCAGAAGCAATTGAGCGCTGTTCCGGCACTCTTGCAACTGTTATCAAACAGGCTTGGGATAACAACTCCAAAGCTGTTCGCATCTCTACTAGGTCGAAATCCTGGTGGAATCCCGAATGCTCCGAGGCTGTCAGAGTGTATCGCGCTTCTAGGGCAGTCGCTGATTATAAGGTGTTCCGCAGGACCACCAAGGTGGCAAAGCGCAAGTTCTTTGATGGTAGAATCCAAACTATTGCTTCTACCAACAAGCGTCCCTGGGACCTCATGCGCTGGGCCAAGCAGTGTGAACTCCCTACACATGAAGCGATTCGCCACAATGGTGATCCTTGCAATTCTCTCGAGTCGCTTTGGGCTGCTCTTGATTCAACATACAACTCGGCGTCTGACCGCCCAGTTGATCCCTCTGTGCTTGATGGGGTGCCTCAGTCCCCACCGCGTGAGTAGTGGGACTTTGGTGTAACAGAGCTCAGAGAAGAACTAGCAAAGTGTTCAAACAGTTCTGCTCCCGGTCGTGATCACCTTACTTGGTATCAGCTTAAGTCCTTGGTTGTTGACACGGTCATTGCAACCAAATTCGTTGAGATTGCCAATGCCTGCCTCCGGGTTGGCTACTGGCCTTCTCACTTCAAGGAGTCTCGCTCTGCCATTGTTCCCAAGCTTGGTAAACTGCACTACTCCACTCCCAAGATGTTTCATCCCTTTGTGTTGCTTAACACACTGGGGAAACTCTTTGAAAAGATCCTAGCAAACCGCATGCAGTTTGAAGCGCGGAAATTTGGCGTGTTCCACCCCAACCAGTTTGGAGGTGTGCGCCAACACTCTACTGAGGATGCGGGTGTTTATCTCACTCACATTGTCAAGGCCGGTTGGGCTAGAGGGTTGAAGACAAGTGTGGTCGCTTTTGACCTTGCTCAGTTCTTCCCCTCTCTCAATCATGATATTCTACTCCTGGTACTTCACAAACTGGGCTTTGCGCCTGAAGTCTGCAATTTCTTTGCATCCTACCTGGTTGGGAGGCATACTTCCTACAGCTGGAACGGAAACAAGTCCGGCAAGTATTCAGCTGACGTAGGCGTTGGCCAGGGCTCTGCCCTCTCCCCTCTCCTCTCTGCACTCTATTTGGTTGCAGTGATGAGACTCTTCGAGCAAAGGATTCCTCCTGCGCTCACTACACTCATGTCGTACTGTATGTGGATGATGGCTCGCTCATTGTTCAGTCGGCATCCTTTGCAGAGAACATCACTCTACTTCAGCGAGCATATGCTGTTATTACAGAACTCGTTACTGCGCTGGGCCTGGTCTTGGAACATGACAAGACAGAGGTCTTCCATTTCTCTTGCAAGCACAATGATGTCAACCCTGCCATTGATTTGGGCTTTGCTCCTCACACTGGCAACTTTCCACTCCAACCCAAGCAAGTCTGGCGCTACTTGGGTTTCTTCTTTGACCGGTCGCTGTCTTTTAGCCACCATGTCAAGTTCTACTCAACCAAGGCGTTGACCACTGTCAAGGCAATGGTCATGCTTGGTAACTCGTCAAGGGGCATCACCCCTCTCCAGAAATGGCTGCTCTACCATGCATGCGTACTTCCGCTTGCAACGTACGGTGTCGGGCTCTGGTTCTACAATGGCGCAAGGTGCAAGACGGCCATGGGCCACTTGCGCAAAATGCAACACAAGGCTGCTTGGTGGATAACTGGCGCCTTTCGCACATCGCCAGGTGGAGGGACTGAATCTGTTGCAGGTCTCTCACCTATCCATCTGCACACCAGGAAACTGGTCGAGCGTGGTCAAGTGCGCATCGGCACACTGTTAGGCAATCACCCTATGCTGTCTCTCATTGGGGACAAGCACCGTAAGTATGAGGGAACATTGCGTCTTCCCTCCTCTATTCCCAATCTGTCGCGCAGAGTGCGCAACAATCTATATGGACTCTGACGTGCATGCAGCACGCGTTTCCGAGCCTCTGAACTCTGTTCATGATGAGGCCTCTCCTGGCAAGCGTCTACTGGATTCCCACTCTGGGAGGGTAGTGCTTGATGTTCTCATCGCGGCATCCAAGGACAGCCTTGATGCACGTTGCATTCACCTTGATGTGATTCGCGCTGAAGCAGACCTGACTGATACTACGGTGTTAGTTGCAGCAGATGCATCAGTTCCCAAAAGCAGAAAGCACCAAGCGGTTGCTGCCTGCTCCCTCCTCCATGGCACCTTTGGGCCAGAGGAATCAACAATGGCATCCGGAAGAGTTCTCTCTGACGATGCCGAACTTGCAGCTATTGATCTGGCAATCAGCAAAGCTGTCTTACACAACAACTGCCTCAAAATAGTTGTGCTGTCAGACTCGACCAAGGCCATCCGGTTGGCGCTCGATCCGTCTCTTCATTTGGGGCAAGGACACTCACTGTCCATCTGCTCTAAACTTCGTGCTTGGTTTGTGAACGACGCTGCACGGTGCGTTCACTTTGTTCATGTCCCATCGCGTCTGCAGTGGGATATCCACCACCGTGCCCACTTGGCAGCCACTGGCTTGCGCATTGGGAGTGGTCAGCACCCCCGGACATCTCTGCAGTATGCCCGGACCCGCGCTGTGGATAGGATGCTGCATGAGTGGACTAGTCTGCTCCGTTAGCCCACCTACTCTGGCAACAACTTTCTGCGCCTCAAGCGCAAAGGCACTTTCCTTCGGCCCACCCACATCAAAGGAGGACCCTGGCTCAGTCGTGTTGGATCATCCAATACGCACACAGCACACCTCACACGTGCTATCCTAGGCCATGCACCTATTGGTGAGTTTCGCGATCGGTTTGCCCTGGGAGGGGAAACTGCATGCGCATGCAATTGGCGCATATTGGAGACTCGGGATCACATCCTGCACCAGTGTGCACACTATCATCGCCGACAGCGTCGTTCCCTCAGGGATGAGCTGTCCACCTTCCTCGTCTTCCTGAAAAGGAACCCCACTGCTTTTGCATTTCCGTCGCAAGAGCCACCCCCGCCATTTCCTAAAGTCAGGAAACCTCGGTGACGCAGTCCACCCGACAAGGCCCGACCCCAACACCGCGTTGATGCCCCCACTGCTGGAGCCCATCGCCTTTGACAGCTGCCCACTGGCTCCACTGCACCCCCACACCCTAACAATCTTGTCTGGGTGCTGGGCACGCACCAATTTGTTCGCCGCAAAAAAGCCATAGCGTCTGGCATGGTTTTCCTTGGCTAGACGTCAGTACTGCATTCTGCATATAGCGGCAAGCCTAGTCTCCAGGGTTTTTGCTGCTTCTGTGGGGTGTTGTATGCCACCATACTCATTGATAGATTTATCCTCGGGGGACGACCTGGTATTTTCTTTGTTGCACCTTGTATTCAGTGTAGTTCACTCAACGAACACGGTTTACTTACGTTAGCATATACTGCATGTACTTAGATACCTGCGACCGGACTGCGTACGAGCACCGGAATATAAATTGTCAGACGCCCCCTCTGGGGGCATAGGGTGTTGATACAAAAAAAAAAAGAAAAAAGACCCGATCACGGTGGTACCGACTGAGGATCCAGTTGATATTGAAGTGATTCTTCCAGAACACGCATTTGCGGTCATCAGAAGAGTGATGCTTGCCACAGTTGATACACTTGGCAGAGTGAGGGCAGGGGGTCCCATCTGTGGCATTGCCCTTGCAGCAAGACGCTAGATGACGATGGAGGGCCACATTGTGAGGCCCCCTGCAATGAGAGCAAACATCGCCCTTGACAGGGCATTTGTCTGCAGTATGACCAAAGTGCCCGCAGCGCTGACACTGAGGGACTCCAGGCCTTTTCTCTGCACCACGAAGTAGGCAGGAACGACCATACTAGACAAGGACATGTGTCCCAGACCTCAAAGAAGACAGTGCATGAGTCGGCCACCTTTGAGTTGCGAACAACTCGCGGAGGAGCAGCCAACTGCGCACCGTGAAGGGTATCACCTGCCGTGAGTATAGACTCAATGGCAGGGCGGGATAGGGTGACCTCCTCCCCGTTGGCGTTGACAGAGAGGTAGGGGGCGTTGACGATTTTGAGGTAGGACCGCGACTGCGGTACCTCACAGGTGAAAGCGGGGGTGCCAGCTGGGAAGGCCTTGACCAGCCACTCAGAGATGATCTCAAGGTTGGCAGCATTGGGGACCTGAGTGCTGTGCATGAAGTAGCCTCCCATGCCAAGGGAGGCAGTCTCAATGCGGAGTTTTGACCTCTTGGTGAGGCCGCGATTGACTGTCGCCACTATAGTCTCAAGAGAGACCGAAGCATTGACAGTCGCGGTGGGGATGGCGAGGATCCTCTTGCGAGAAGGACCACGTGTAGTGGAGTGTACCTTAACCTGGGTAGGTTTGGGTGCAGGAGAAGGACGGCCAGAGACCTTCAAGTGGATGTGAGCAAGTTGCTCGGCATCCAGATTGGGATAGGCCCTAGCCAGAGCAGCCAGAGCAGTGATGTCACCACCCACTTTAGCGCCAGAGCGCTTAATGGTGGGGGTGGAGGGAGCAGGCGCAACAGCGGCGTTAGCTGCTGTTGCGGTTGCGACAACACATGCAAAGGTGCCCTTGGGCAAAACCTTCACACGACCACCAGATGGAGCAGCACCTGCCATGTTGACAGGGCGCCCATAGGGACGAGCCGGGTTCCGGGGAGGAACGGGAGGAGGAGCTGTCTTTTGACCCGGGTTAGGCCAGGAAGATGCGGGAGTGGAGGCGGACGGAGCAGGAGCGCCACCCGGGGTAGGATTGGGGGTTGAGGAGGGTTGAGGGCCAAATTTGAGGAGCGTGCCCCCAAATTGCCGAAACCCACCTGAATGTTGGGATTGGCATTAACCGCCGCGCGAAGACGACCGCTAGCACCAGCCACCCGGACAAGCCAAATAAGCGCAGCACCAACGTTGGCAGAAGCGGGAACCTCTAGAGAGAGGCCCTGCTCACGAATAGATTCAACTTGTGCAGAGACAAGTTGAATGGTCTCCTCCACATGCTTCAAGGTGTCACCCACAGAGGGGGCAGAGGGGGTGGGAGGCGATGAAACTGGCACTGAGGAACCAGGTACTGGTTCCTCAGTAGGAGGAGGGGCTTGCTGTTCAACAGAAGCCGGGGTGATAGTACCAGCCCGCTGTCTCTTTTCTGGAGAGCCAGCGCGCTCGGTGGGAGGGGAGGAGTCACTGTTCTTTTTGTGCTTTGCCTTGGCTGCAGCGCGAGAAGCAAGAATGGCTTCACCTTCAGCAATGCCCAGAGGCGCTCTAATGCATGGAGGGGCAGTAGTAGAACGAGCAGGGACCTGTTGCCAGGGTGCTCCTTCACAGAGATTGAGTTTATCCTCCTCAGAGGACATCTCGACGTCCCGAGTGGGATCCGATGTGATCGGTCCAGATCGGGGGTTAGAGGCATAGCAGCGAGCTCCAGAGGAACTCCCAGACATAGTTTGGTGTCGATCCAACCAGAATTGAGTGAGATATTGAGCGAATAGTGTGAGATGAGATGCTGCTGGAGGTGACATTTCTACCCTAGTAAACCTTACTAGAGTATACCCTGAGCTCTCCGCTGAGCAGATTGCTCGCATCCACAAGCAGGCCACTGGCCTCAACCCCCTTGCTCCTTCTTCCAAGAAGAAGATCAAGTCTACCACTAGGAGACCATCACGTCGTCAAGTGATTGTGGTCCCTCCCCCCTCTGTCAAGACAGTTGCCTTGTTTGAGGCAATTGTTGAGACTGTCAATTGCGGCTTGGTCTCTCACAAGTCCAAGCTACGCATCGAGTCAGCTACCCATGGCATGGGTGGCTTTGCGCTTGCCACCAACCAAGTCCCCAAACCTGAGGACCTGGACATCGTTGCAGAGTGGGTTGTTAAAGCATTCCCTGCTGGCACACCTGCTTTCTCATGTGAGATCCCGACTTCCAAGTCATATCTCAAGTTCATCAACGCCCCCTACCTGGTCACCACTCTGGATGGCCAGGAGGATGTGCTCACTCCCGCCATGGTTGAAACCAAGTTCTCAACCACCCCCTTCCTCAAAGGTGTGAGGCTTGCATCGCCTCCACGGGTTGTTCACAACTCAAAGACAGCAGACTCCTGCACTGTCTTCTTCGACATTTGGGACACCCTGATGGGTGTCCAGTTGCACCGGCTAGTAGGGCGCAATGCTCTGCTCTCTGGCCGTCCTTGCCAAATCTGGGCTGCTGTTGTAAACCCCGGTGTCCCCCAATGCCCTTGATGCTGGCACTTTGGGCATGTCCTCTCCAATTGCTCTGTTAAGGGCAATATATGTTCACACTGTGGCGGTCCGCATTCTGCTGACCGGCACTGCCAACTGGCGTCATGCTGCAAATCCGGCAGCTCACCCACCCTTACGCGATTCTGTAAAGGGTTGAGGTTGGCCGATAACTTCCTCTGCTCTTTGGCACTGGAATTCCAATAGAAATTCACTCAAGGCTTCTAGGCAAAGCCAGCTGCTTTCTGCACCCGTCGCCTTTGGGTATGGGTGATTCTGGTTCCTTCTGGGAATTGACACAGACTACCACTTGTGGGGAACAAATTAGTGTGGTGACTTACATAATCACTGCCGTACTTAGTGGACGGACATATTTTTAGTTTTCCTTTTCATTTCATCTCTAGATAAAATGTAAAGTAACTAGCCGGACTGCGTTCGGGTGCCGGGATATAAATAATTGGATATAAAAAAATAAAAATAAAAGAGCAGCCGCTTCTGCATAGGGGTGATACCTCTTGATGAGTTACCAAGCATGATCATTGCCTTGACAGTGGTCAGAGCCTTGGTAGAGTAGTACTTGACATAGTGGCTGAAAGACAGCGACCAGTCAAAGTAGAAGCCCAAGTAGCGCCAAACACTCGTAGGTTGAAGTGGCGAGTTGCCAGTGTGAGGAGCAAAGCCCAAGTCGATGGCAGGGTTGACATTGTTGTGCTTGCGAGAGCAGTGGAAGACCTCTGTCTTATCATGTTCCCGGCTTCTTGATCTCTTACTACCACCATCAAAGTGGTGATCTCGCACTATTTGCTCAATATTTCGCTCAATTCTTGTCGGATCGACACCAAACTATGTCTGGGAGTTCCTCTGGAGCTCGCTGCTATGCCTCTAACCCCCGATCTGGACCGATCACATCGGATCCCACTCGGGACGTCGAGATGTCCTCTGAGGAGGATAAACTCAATCTCTGTGAAGGAGCACCCTGGCAACAGGTCCCTGCTCGTTCTACTACTGCCCCTCCGTGCATTAGAGCGCCTCTGGGCATTGCTGAAGGTGAAGCACTGATGGCAGTACCATCCCCTGGACTGGAGTAGACATTGGCAAAGTGTATATGGGTGCCTGTGCTCCCATACAGTGTTGTGACCAACACATCATTGTGGTTGGCAAGGTCAGTGCGAAATGCAGGCCGCATGCCTGCAAGACGCCTATGCACAAATGTCATAGCATGTGGGTGGTCAGTATCAGATGCTAGGCGTCTAAACATGACTAGCCAGTCTGGATAAGTAGGTGCACCAATCACTGCCTCTCCCTCAGGATTGGTAGTGGATACAGTGCGTCGAATGAGCCGCCATAGAGGCTCTTGAAGTAGAATCATGTCAAAGTCATTCTTACGTTCCTCTAGTAGCGCAGCAACCAGATCATAGTTTCTATTCACATTCTGTGAAAAGAAGCGGAGAGTATTTACATGGTTGTATCACATAAAGTAAAGTTATGTGTGGGCAGTGCGTTCACCCCGACCAATCTGAATTGGTCTCCTCCTGGGTGGTAGTACGTCAGTATAACTCTGCGGTGCTTTAACAGAAAAGCCTACCGCATCGTTGACAGCATATTGGCGCTGGATCCAGCCAGCATCAAACCAATGTCTTGCAAAAGGGCACTTGGGCGAATCAGCCTCGTGCTCCTTGCCACAGTTGATGCACCTAGGTGCATGTGGGCATGGTGCGCGATCAGGAGTGGCAGGCACGGGAGGATTAGCGTCAGGCTTGCCCCAGCAGCAGTGGGCAAGCTTGCAATGGTTGCGCGAATCATGGCTATAGCTGCAATGTGCGCAAGAGTTGAACTGCTGCCTGCAGGTGGCAGTGGGGTGACCCCAAGCCCAGCAGTGTTGACACTGCGGAACGCCAGCATGGACGCTCGCAGGGGAGATGAGACACAAGTGTCCTCCAATGGAGATCTTCTTGTGTGTGATGGCCTTGAGGGAGGACATTCACCACTGTAACAGGCACCTCTGCACCACCGCGCCCGGACGATCTTGTCTGGGTGCCGGGTGCACACCAATTTATTTGTAGAGAACACACCGAAGTGTCTGGCATGGAGTTCCATGCATAGGCGCTAGTGCCACGTCCTACCTTGTACTGTGTGAAACACCTGCTAAAAGTGGAAGTACAGCCTCAGAGTTATGTCAGCATCAAGCCAAGACATTGAACTATGATATATATTATTTTCAAGATTTTACATAATTTATTCCATCAGCTATTAACACATCTTTGAAAAAGTAGCAAACATTGGAAGGGTTTTGTTGCCCACTGTACATACATAGGCTAAAAAGTTTATCTTTTGTAGTAGCAAAGTAGTGGAAAGTATTATATTTTGAATATAAAATATTTATTGGTTTTGAGAAAAAATATTTGTGCCGGCTCCGGACTTACTTGGCGGGCCTGCAGTTCCCGGACCCAAGCTGGCCCCGCTTAGACTGGCCCCATCAATAGCGGCCCCGGATGTGACCGGCCCCATAACTAGCCCCGAAGATTTGACCGGCCCCATAGGCAATCCGACTGGTGGCAGCCCCAGATTTGACCGGCCCCTAAAACATGGGGCCAGAGTTTTTTTTTCTTTTTGAATCCAGATCTAAATTACCCTTATGGCAAACTATTGGTGGCTTGAGTGCATAACTTAGCTCCTCTAAAATCATAGTATTAATAGGCTATTAGTATATCTTAGTAGCTACTAGCCAGTTTAAGTATGGTGCAGCTTTGCTCCGGGGCCGTAATGCCGTACCCTTTAAAACTAGCCAATTCAAGGTAAAAAAATCACAGTTATCTAGACTGTATTAGGTCTATGCATACATACATTCAGTACTTGTTTCAGGGGTGTATGGGGTTTGTTGGAATCAATCTTATATTAGAAAATATTGCCATCCGTATTTCTCACAAAGCCCTAGGTCTTCTTACTATGTTTAGCTTCTTGCTGCTTAGTATTAAGCTTGTTGTTAATACAAATGCTAATACCTGTCATCCTACTACAAAAATAACAGTATACTCTGTAGTTTTGAATTTAAAGTTGTAAATGTTGAGCAAGGAAAGTATTCCCACGCATTTAGATAAGAAAAACCTGGCTAATATCTTGGGATCCATTCATCCGATAAGAATTCTGAGTGGAGATTCCAATTCTAGAGCCAAAAAACACTAAAGTAGGTAGGCCTGATGAATTTTCCACCGCTGAAAGGCATTGGAATTTATGTGTCCTTAGTTAAGCACATTTGAAAAGTGCATTCTTATGCGCATTTGAGTGGTTTTACCTGTATGCATGTCTCAATTGTGATGTTTTTTATTTCTACTAGTACCACCTATTGTATACCGTGTATGTAGCATTTATACATCAGCAAACCCTGATTTGGCTGGGTAGCTACTGGAGCTGATCTCCCATCACTGGAGTGATGGGCGCGGAGGTAAGGCATGGTAATGCCTAGAGACCACGAACTAGAGAATAGCGGTAGATATAGACAACTGGAAGCCAAAGGAGGACAAGGAAAAAAGAGTATTGAATCACAGCAAACTGAAGGGACAGTAGCTTACTGTAGGGAACGGGGCTGCATCTTGCACGTATATATATATACGGTGTGGATGGCAGATTCTGTAACATTTTTCAAGCAGCAGATAAATAAAACTACACAAGGAAATACACCATAACATTTCATAGAAGAACTACATATGTAACGGAAGAGTAACAAAAGAACTAGTTAGGCTCTGAATAATAAACGAGGTTTGGAGCCATGCGGTCAATATTGTTACGTGCACTGCACGGTATCAAGAGTGTCGGGGCCACTTGCTTCGTACGAGTGATATGAACCTCCACCAGACCTCCGTTGCTCTCTTCAGGAAAGCGAATTCCTGAATAGAGCCACAGCTCGTCACTCGCCCTCTTCCAATATACATGGGCTGTGAACACCAGAAAGTCATCTGTTCCATACCCGCGGATGGACCGGGATGGTGGTGTAAGGATTACTTTTGCAACGATAATGGGAACCACTTTGTAAACAAAAAGACTGGTTAGAAAGTCAGGTACAGGAAATTGAAGACAGGCTTACCATGATACCCACATCTCTACCCCGGCTTCCAGAAGAAGCCATGCATATCTCTTCTCTGTGGTTCGCAGAACCCGCCAGGCCTTTTGTTGGTCCCCTGAGTGCATAGTGGAGATACGAGCAAGTTGCACCGACGTCCACCATATAACGTGGCACTGATCTTTGTGTATGACCTGGCCTTTCGTCAATACAAACAGTACAGTTGCAATCAAGTGCTACAGCATACGGGACAGCCGTCGGGGAGCTCTAACTCAATGACATCGGACATCATGGGGGTGTAGATGGTGGGAGATCGAGACAAAGATGTAGAGGGCCTGCAAACGCGGGGTTGGGAGTGTAAGGACCCGACTATTCCTGAATAGACAAGACCTTCTGAGAGATCCCACTAGGCAGGTATGCAGGAAGTGACCAGAGTTTTGGGGGGTTTAGGGATTGTAGGACCTTCTAGGGGGCCTGGGAAGCAGTGGAATACAGAGGGAAATGGTCTGACACCAGATTCAGGGGTCTATTAGATGTTCTAGATAGTGTACAGTATGCCAAAGCGAAGGTAGAAGACCTCTGATGCTGTGGCTGTGCAGAAAGCGAGAGGAGAGAAAAGAGACAAAAACAAGACAGGTGGGTTTACTAGTATATCAAGGGTAAGGAAATACGATGTCTAGAGATGGTATATATACTGTAGAATACTCTACTAGAGGCCATATGAGTCAGTAAGAGTCAGGGAGGTAAGTGAGTCAGGTAGAGTCATGGGGGGACAGTTGGGGGACAACCAAGAACTGTGCATGACTGTGCATCGCTAGGAGGTAACCAGGGAGTCCATGGAACATGGATACATGGTTCTAGGCAAAATGCGGGGGGTTCTAGAGCGATGGGGATCAATGTAGGAACCCCCTAAAGGGTGGGTCATGACAGGGAGTTGTGTGACCTGCTGAGGTGTGCCGTGGGCGCTTGTGCAAAAGGCACTTGTTGGCCAGTGCCTAACACAGCAGCCGTCTCGGTGAGGTTGTGAGTGAGGGGATGGGCCTTCCTGTGCTTGGCATATGTTTCTGCATGTCGCACAATGTTGCGTAATCAGGTTACAGAGGCCTCGAGGGGGCACTTCCACATTGGCATGGTGGCGCAACAGTCATTGGTGGGATGGCAGCATCGTGAGCGGGTATATGGTGAATTTTGACAGACATTGAGCATTGCTGTATCTTGCGCAATGGCTCAGGAATGTGTTGCAAAGGCCTTGCGAGGCCGGATGCTGCCGAATGCTGGTGGCAGATGCAATGCCTTCAGGTGGGGTGACGGCTTCGCGAGCAAATGTGGGCTGGTTTTAATGGTTGTTAAGTGTTGCTACGTCTTACACAATGTTCTAGAAACATGCTACAAAGGCGTTAGGGGCCCTGGGTGCTGCTGAGACGACATGGTGGTGCAATACCCTTGGTGAGGGTGGTGGCTTCGTGAGTGAGTAACGGCCAGTCTTGATGGGCGGTGAGGATTGCTACACCTTGCGCAGCACCTCAGGAACGTGTTATGAAGGCCTTGGAAGGCTGGGTGCTTCTACAATGACATGGGGTCATAATGCCCGTGGCGAGGGTGGTGGCTTCACGAGTGAGCATAGGCTGGTTTTGAGGACCGTTGAGCATCACTGCATTTTGCGCAATGCCTCAGAAACCTGTTACAAAGGCCTTGCAAGGGTGGATGCTGCCGAATGCCCACAGGCGGGGTGGCCATTTTGTGAACAGATATACGGCGGCCTCCCGGCTATTGGTACTCATTGCCTCCCTGGACTCTGGAACAGTACCAAGAGCTTGAGATGGAAGGACCATGGTGCTTTAAAAGCCATGGTGGAGTTTCCTGTTGGGTTGTGGTTTAGTAAGACTTATAATGCCAGTGAGCTTGTTGTTACCTCTCAGTGACGCATCCAAATCGTTGAATAATCAAGAAGGCCTAATGGTGCCTCTTGTGGATGCCCACCTTCACTGTGACAGTTTGACGCATGAGCCTTCTATTCTTGATAATCGTCCGCCATCGCTCACCTGCTTATGGCCACTGTCGAGTCAACGTGGTCATGAAGAAGGCCAATGAGAAGGCTTGTTTTCTCACGAGTTGTGCCATGAACATGTGTCGCTGATAATCAATTTTTTCATATTACAACAGATACAGATATAAGCTACAAATTTGTGCTCAAGGTCAATGCGTAGTACAATTCCTTCGTGAAATACTTGTTCAGCCAAAATTCTCTGCCATATACAATGTTGTTTGTACACTTCATCCTCCTGTCGGCTTTCTTACCAAAATGGGGTGTAAGATCAGCTAAATCGCGGATTTGGTTCAACAAGACGACATCTCCCAATTCCATCTGGTCCGTTCGACGAGCACGACGCATTAAAAAAAGTGCAGTTGTCGGTTCTGGGTACTTGCCACGTGCTACTCTTGATCCATGATTTGGTGGAGCAGCTTGAGGGACTACGTCAAATTGCTGCAAATAAGTGAGGAATTGGTTGGGGAATTGATCTTGATATGGCACAATTTGAAAGACAATACGCAGGTGTGCCACCTGGTGCCCTGTTTCCCTTCGTGAGCTTATACGCCTGGCAGAATTAACAAGATTTACCTGCAAGACCACTATGCGGCCACTTATGTGCAGGATCAGCATTGATTATCACAGCGTCACAGCGTCCACTCGGCCAGTCATTACTTGCAGGCTCTACGCTGACTGTTAGGGCAGGTAGCATGTCATGGAGGAGATGAAATGATTTATTCTGAATCCAAAACTTCGTCCAAACCTCAAGCCGTAAATGTGCAACGGGGATGCATTATTTGATCGCCAACCACCAATTGTAAAGAAACTGCTGCCAGCGCGACTACGGGCAATATAATGGATGATAGCACGTGGTAAATCTGGAATGTTGAACTTTCCTGCTGTGTCATCGATGCTCATGCACTTGAAACTTGGATCGCGGGTGAGGTGAAAGGCACAAGGGGCTTGAGTAGCCTTGAAGGTTCGGAAGGGCTGAGGATTGTTGCTGGATCTGGTTTGGCCGTTCTCAAGGCGCTCCAAAATAATGAAGTAATCCACAAGTTGGCGTTTGGGCCCAGAGAGAGACCGAGTGGAAATGATGTTGTCCAGAAGGTGTGCTGTCATTGGCTCCTAGCCGTTTTGGGTCAAATTGGTAGTTGTTGTGCCTGGTGAATTCTGCCCGTGGAATTCCACACCAGCTTCGTGCATCGCTGTTGCAAGGTGAAACCGGCGGCATTTCTCCCTGCGGTCGAGGTAGCGGCAAATCTGAGATTCATAGGATTGGTTGTTGGTAGAGCGGGCCGGCTTCTTGATTTCACTGATATGGGTGTTTTCCATAGCGTCAGCCATCCACTGGATGGCAGTTCCGTTAAGCTGAATGTTATGGGTAACACTCCGCATGAATTCAAGTTTCGGGATCTGCCAATTGGTGATTAAGGAGTTCCCCTTTCCTCGACGAGCACCTGCATCCAGAATGGATTGCTTGTGCATGTGAAAGCTGCCGAGTGCACCTTCAATGAGAACACATAGTGATTGGCTGACTTCCGGTGCCTGCGCAAGTCATCAGGAAAATATATGCCAACTTGGCCATACTTGGCCAAAACATGAATTGCCACAGTACTTGATAACTTTCATAAGTATGTATAAGTAAGCTATAAGTTCCATAAGTTAGGCTGCAAGTTATGTCTACTTGATGCTTTACTTGATGTTCCATCAAGTTCCCACAAGTTGATGTCAAGTCGGCATATATTTGCCTGATGAAGGTACCAGAAGTCCATCAAGCTACGCAATGCCAGCATGACATCGTCAGTGACGTTGACAGTGCCAGCAATAGTAGATATCAAATAATGTTCGAGATCGCGGTGTTCACGACCTGTCACTTGCTTGAAGTGAGATATGCCCCCACGGAAATGCCGAAAACCAATATGGGGATGCAGGATCAAAAATCAAAAATCAAGCTCGCGGGCCTCAACGATGTTGATTGACCATTTGACATTGTGATCCCAGAATTGCTTGTGCCAATGATGAAAAGATTCGGGTGTGAGGAACTGTGACGGCTCGGCTAAGGGCCAATCTCTCCAAAATGGTCTATGGACACCATTAAGGTGTTGTTTCTATGCCGCCTTGAAGTACGCTGGAAGATCCCAGGGATCAACCGCCAGTTCAATTGTACGGAGTGCTTTAAGCGTCATTTTGGCAGTGCGTGAGGGCACCACTGGCAGTAGCATTTAACTAATCGCCTAGGTTGTAGCCAGGCCTAAGGAAGAGTTTTCTGCTAATACTAGCCAGGCCTGGCTAGCATTATTTGCCACTAGATTGTGTTCCACAACTTGATATAAGCGTAGGTAATTAGGTAGGTAAATAATATGTATGTATAATGTAAGCCATCAAACCATCAGTCCAAAAATAGCAAGGTTCCCACGCTCTAGAATCCCCACACGGTCCGAAAGCCCACCGCAATCTGGTTGAGGTAGTCCACCTGGCGGAAGGCATATGACCGAATGCCGCTAGTAATATACCGTAGCAAAGCGCTGACTGTCGATGACCCACGTGCATTCTCAGGGTCGTGGTGGAGTTGGTGGGCCACCCTCCAACCACCATGGCGACAGTTCTTTTCCAACCATCAACCAGTGATTGACACCTATGGCGACGACTGGAAATCACTGTCGTTCCCTGGCCAAAATGATGTGCTGAGCATTCTCACAAGCCTCTACTGGTGGGGCTGTGCCGTCCCCAGCCCCAATAGTCAACGGACTGGCCCGGGATCGGCAGAGGACTGGAAGGTGGCTGTTCGTGATGTGTCATGGATGCTGACAGGCTTGCTCTCACAACTCGGTTAGATATTCTCACAACCTAGATCTTATCTGTAGTTACATGCCTCCCCATCCCACGTAGCTATATCTTATCTTACTTCGGTTAAATGATCTGTACTTTTCTTCTTTTATAACTGGAACATACAGTACCCCTAATATTTGCTTACTCATTCAATTACTGACAAACCTTTAAACCTTTAACTCTTATCAATGTGATTACATAATAGAGATTAAAAAGATTAAAATTAATCAAGATTAGATTACAATTACATTATATAATACAGATTAGATGGAGATTAGATCATTTGAACCCATTCATACAAAAATAATCCTTACATAACATACTGTATTATTCTACAGCATAGCCAAAAGGAGTTCATTTTATACTCTAGCCAGGCCTGGCTAGTGTTAGCAGAAAATCCTTTCTTAGACCTAGCTACAACCTAGAGCATTAGTCTTTATCTTACCACCAAGGCTCGTGAGGGATGTCTGAACTCGTCCCAAAGTTGACATAGTAGGCTGTGGTCACCGGCAAAGTCTTCCCAGCGACACATGCTACCAAAGCCGCTTCGGGGGTATTGACAATATGGGAAGCAAGTGGTGTGAAACAGTAGCGGGAGTAACCTAGAGGATCCATCATCATGCATCCCATTGTGGCTGCCTTCTTGAGAGGATCCAGGATGACGTCGAGGCATTCATGCGTGAGGCGGCTCTCAAGAACACTACGCAGGCGCTTGTTTGGGTGGATGAAGAGGGGTATCGGCAGCAAGGCAAGAAGAAGAAATGCCTTATTTGACGCCTTTGCCCAGAATGTCATCTTGAGGTTCGCGAGGCTTATGAGAAGTGGGTAGGCGACCCGATTGCCTGTTATAGTTGAAATATTTGTCTTGTCAGATGAAAGGACGACACCAAGCAGGGTTGCCCCCGGCGGAAGCGAATCCTATGGATCTTGGTCAGTTGTAATCAATTTACTCAAGAGCTGTATAGCTACCTGCATCGTCCATGCTGCGTTCCCCGACAACCACTCGTTATAGCATCACACTGCCTCTCCTTCGATGTAGCGAAATAATATATATGGCTTAAATTCGAGGGCATCCTTCATAAGTGGGTTTTCGAGGATAGCCTGAAGACAACCCAAGGGATCTCTGTAGAATAAACAAAGCTTGTTCTTCATGGCATGTGGGGTTGTTATAGGTCGGAACATCCACTCCGGTCCTCCAGGTAGTGATTCGATGTAGTTGCGAAGCATTTTCACTGTCTCATAGGTGAGGCTGAGCTTCTTGATCTACAGTTCGCATTAGTAATGAAGAATATGTAAACCTTTGAGGCGTACCATGTCGAGCTTCAAGAATTCGTCCGTTTTAGCGAGGCTAAGGTCGGAAGATTCGAGGAAAGATGCAAGTTGCCACTCTTCTCAAGAGGCAAACGGCCAGAAAATATTCGATGTTCTCTCGGCGCTGTGAGGATCCGAGTCGAACTTTTCTATGAAGGTTTGACCAAGGCCATACATTTCTGCAGCACCAGGATGGTATAGAAGGCGCTGCTGGCGATGAATAGGTGCCTCCCGAGGCGGTGGATCCATGTATTTGGGCGGAGAAGCATGGTTACTACCAAGTTCATTGTATTGAGTAGGTGGCTCTGCTTCATCCATGAGCCTGAGGTCGTCTGCGAGTTGCGTCCCGTTAGTGCTCTGCTTGCGTCAATTCACAAGACGCTTCGAATGGCGTCGCATACATGCCAAGTATGGCTGGCTCATATGTTGGAAGACCCCTTTGGAGTTGTTGAATCTTTGGAAGCATCGTGGGCAGCAGTTATCAATAATAGCGGGATCAAGCCGAACCATGTGAGGTAGGGTAACACAGGTGTGACAGCTGTGGATAAACCAACGTTACAGTATGTAACGACTGAGCAAACAAACAGAAGCCCACGTTTCCACTCTTTAACAGCAACTGTCATCGCCCAAATCGCTTTATCACAATGGTAAGTGTCGACAATATCTGCAACAAAGTATGTCTTTTCTTCACATTAACCGTTTTCAATCAAGCTAAGGTATGATTACCTATAGTTGCCTGAGGTGTCAGCCGACGAAGTTATGAAGCGCCTCAACGAAGCTCTCGCTGAGCAGACTCAATTTCGTAGCAAACATCGCAAAGTCAGAGATCGCCTATATGTTGAGCTCCAGAAAGTGGATTCTTCCATTTGTCAAGCTGACATGGCTGTGGGCGAATTAATTGGGATTTTAAACAAAATGGGCATCAAAGTGAAGGGCTTAGCGCTTTCTGAGCGAAGGCAAATGCCAATCGTAACCACTCCCAATGGTAAGAAGAAATATTTACATTTAGCTTTTTTCGGCTGATCCGTATCTTTACAGGAGACGAGCTCATTAGGCTAGCTGACGGTGAAAATATTTTCATCCCCTTGGCGGACAGCAAGACTTGGTCCTCATAGCTTTCCTTCACCTCATCAAGTCTTGGTTGCTGTAGCTTTCTCTATTTTATGGTGAATGAGAATCTTCTGTCCTTCCCGTTCTTCTTTGTCGTGCTGTAGCTTTCCTCCCGATTCACAATGGACGAACAGTTTCCCTCTCACACTTTTCCTTCACCCATGCATGTTGTTCATGTCGCTGTAGCTTCGTCAGCTACAGTAAGCAACAAAAGTGTTCCAATGTTTGCTACTTTTCTAAAAATGCTTTAATAGCTCAGGAAATAAAATTGATAAAATCATCGAAATATTACCCAATATAGTTTAAGATCATGGCTTGAGGCTGACATAAGCATGAGGCTATGCAATGAATTTTGATGGATGATATAAGCAAAACAAAATGGTTACTCATTGGAACAGTTTTGTAGCAGGGTACAGTGGGCAACAAAACCTTTCCAATGTTTGCTACTTTTTCAGAGATCACTTAATAACTCAAGGAGGGGAATAGGTAAAATCTTCGAAATAATATATAGTAGAGTCTGACATCTTGGCTTGAATCTGACATAAACCTGAGGCTGTGCAACCACTTTTAGAAGTTGTTTCACACACTGCAAAGTGGTCACTCATTGGAAAGGTTTTGTTGCCAGCATTTACAAAAACAGAAATACATAAATATTAATACTTGGTCCACTCTCCTTTGGTCTTCATTATTGCCTCAAGTCTCCTAGGCATAGACTCTATTAAATTCTGGCATACCTCCTCTGGTATAGCATCCCAAACAACCTGTACCCGCTCCCAAAGTTGAAAAATTCCAGCAGGTGGGTCCGGGTACTTTTTCAGCTCATTCTTGACATGAACCCAAAGATGTTCAATAGGATTAAGGTCAGGAGAGTGTGCTGGCCATATAAGAACATCAATATCATGGTCCTCAAACCACTCCCGAGCTGTTCTGCTAGTGTGCTTGGAGTCGTTATCCTGCTGAAAAAGGATGTCGTGGTGTTTGAGCTTGTAGTACTTGAAGGTTTTCTGGAGTTCATCATCTAGAATGCTTGTGTAAAGGTCAGCATCCATGTTACCTTCAATTCTGGTAGCATATCCAACCCCTTTCTACCCCATACAGCCCCACATCATAATACTTCCACCACTGTACTTTCTGGTTTCTTTAACTGTCCGCTTGCTAAGCCCCTCATTCTTGTCTTTCCACACCATTTCCCTCCCATCTGACCCAAAATGGTTGATTTTAGTCTCATCAGACCACCAGACCCTTTTCCAGTCCTCTATAGTCCACTCTGCATGCCTCTCTGCAAATTCCAGTTGAGCCTTTTTATGCGCCTTGGTAAGTGCAGGGTGTTTCCTCTTCACCACAGCCTTCCAACCCGTATTTTGAGGTGCCTGCGTACTGCCTGAGGTGTAACAGAGTTGTTGGTAATATTTTGAAGAACCCTGGCCGCATTGACAGCTGTGGAAATCTTGCCCATGCGCATGTTTAATTTGGTGTATTCGATGTTGGCAGGCGTAAGCTTGGAGGGACGACCACTAGAGGACTTGGCAAGGTGTGGGCAGTGTTGTTTACATATTCTGCTAATAGAAGCAAGAACTATTCTAGTTTCTGTATGGATAGTTGCACCAGAAATGCCAGAGTCAAGCAGTTCAAGAACACGGGTTGTTTGCACTTTAGTGAGAGGTTGTATGGTGCAGTGGCGGGGATCTAATGGTCAGGACAGCTGCTTATATAGTCAGTTGGTACACTGGTCACATGATCTTGTTGATCACAATCAACAAAGTTGAGTATCATGTGACTTATCAGCTAAACATTGGTTGTGTAAGCAGCAGCAACAAAACCTTTCCAATGAGTGACCACTTTGCAGTGTGTGAAACAACTTCTAAAAGTGGTTGCACAGCCTCAGGCTTGGGTCAGATTCAAGCCAAGATGTCAGACTTTACTATATATTATTTCGAAGATTTTACCTATTTTCCTTTTTGAGTTATAAAGTGATCTCTGAAAAAGTAGCAAACATTGGAAAGATTTTGTTGCCCACTGTAATTACATAGTAAGAATACATCTAGTTCAGTACTTAGTCCAGGCTCCCTTGGCTTTAGCTACTGCCTGAATTCTCCTAGGCATAGATTCAATTAAATTCTGACACACTTCCTTGGGTATCTCATTCCACAACTTGGCCACCCTCTCCCAAAGGTCCAAAACTCCACCAGGCGGGTGATCAAACTTTTTGAGCTCATTCTTGACATGAACCCAAAGGTGTTCAATAGGGTTCATATCAGGAGAATATGCTGGCCATATGAGAACATTGATATCATGGTCTTCAAACCATTTCTTGGCTAGTTTGCTGGTGTGCTTAGAGTCGTTGTCTTGCTGGAATATAATGTCCTCGGGTTCAAGTTCATACCACTCCAGAGTTTGCCAGAGATCTTCATCTAAAATCTGTGTGTAAAGCTGAGCATCCATATTACCTTCAATTCTGGTAGCATATCCAACCCCCTTCCATCCCATACAACCCCACACCATGATACTTCCACCACCGTATTTAGTGGTTTCCTGCACTATGCGTGCATTAAGGCCCTCTCCCTCCTCTTTCCAGACCCATTGTGTCCATCTGACCCCAAGTGGTTGATTTTAGTCTCATCAGACCATATAACATGCTTCCAGTTCTCCACAGTCTAGTGCAGATGTCGTTCTGCAAATTCCTTCCGAAGGCGCTTATGCTGTTTTTTGAGTGCAGGCCTTTTCCTCTTCTTCACAGCTTTCCAACCAGCATTACGCAAGCCATGGCGCACAGTCTGAGCTGAGAGAGGTTGGTTGGTGATGTTACATAAGGCCTGTGTAGCCTCAGTAGCTGTAGAAAGCTTGCCCATGCGCATTGCACATTTGGTGTAGTCGATGTTGGCAGAGGTGAGCTTGGCTGGCCAGCCACCAGAAGACTTATCAAGGTCTGGAAGATGTTGATTATGGATTCTGGAGATAGAAGCAAGGCCAACACCAGTGTTTCTGTTGATCTGGCGGACAGAGGCACCAGATTGAAGCAGTTCAACAACACGGATAGTTTGAGCCTTGGTGAGGGACTTCATAGCGGAGTTGGGGGTCTGGGATGGACTGGACAGCTACTTATATACTAATATCACACTCTAGTCACATGACCTTGTTGATTACAATCAACAAAGTATAGTGTCACATGACTTATTAGGTAATTCATAGTTTTCCATCAAGCAGTTACATAACTGTTCTGATAAGTCGCTGTTTTGTTTTGCTTATATCATCCATCAAACTTCATTGCACAGCCTCATGTTTATGTCAGCCTCAAGCCATGATCTTAAACTATATTAGGTAATATTTCGATGATTTCATCAATTTTATTTCCTGAGCTATTAAAGCATTTTTAGAAAAGTAGCAAACATTGGAACACTTTTGTTGCTTACTGTATCTATTTATCATGCCTCCCTTACAAACTGGTGTATTTGATGTATTATTATTATGTGAATTTAGTTGCAATTGACCGTGATAATTTCTTCCAATCCTTTTCTTGAACAGAACCCATCATGACTTGAGTTGGCTCCGAATCACGCTCCCGCAGCTGACCAAGATTACTATTATAGTGTGAGAGCCTCGTGTTTAGCCACCTCGCTGTCTGTACTCATCTGTTCTCTCTCTTGCCTTTTGCCTTTCTTGATGGCTGCACCTCAAAAGAAATGTGAATGCGAAGAACCTCAGGACTACACAATCAGCAAGGCGAGACGAGTCACTAATAGCAATTCACAGCCTCAGACTTCAAGTGGGTCCCTTCCTTCTGTTTGATATGACAACAACAAACTCTATCATTCTAGGTGGAAAACAGACACAGACACCATGCCCGCAATCAACGGCACTTTCTCAAGATAATTCTCGACGAGTTTCCGCCCGCTCAACGAAGGCTCAGGGCGGCCGCATTCAGCAACTCCAAGTTGTTGGGGAGAAGATTCACGGAGGTAGAACTACCACCCAAAAACAAGGCTTCAATCCACCTGAGGACACTTCCGAGAACGAAATGGCACCGTCTTAGCCTACCAAGGCACTTCTGAAGGTTTGCTGCCTGCTTTTCTTGAAATGCTCATACTATGATTTTTGAACTTGAACACATAGACAAAGAGTCATGCCACTGCGGCCTCTACCCGAGCGTCAAACCTAGAGCTTCAAGATGCTCCAGTGCCGAGACGAGTCCAAGCGGATTTCTGTTACAGTTTCAAGCTGGCCAGGGCTCCTTCGTTTAGAAGGAGCCCTTCTGTTACAGAGACGTCTGAACCTGGTAGGTTTTGATCCCTGGGACCCTTTTATAAACTTACAACCATGATCTCTCCACACAGAACAGGACAGATATGACAGCACCAGTTTCTGGGATTAATCTACCCCCGTACGTATACTTGTTTCCAATAAAAAGTGCAACTTGACGTATATTTTCATTGACAGGGGCAATGACTGTAGGTTTTGTTCCTCCCCTTCGGATAGCTACAGTACTCACGACTGCTGCTAGATGATCTAGATTACGGCCACCATACATTCAACCAAGACGGGGGCCGGGCAGGTAGCAATCGCGGTGACCAGGAGGGTGACCAGGAGGAGGAGGAGGATGAAGGCGACCAGGAGGAGTAGGCCAAGGCCATCAGGAAAATATATGCCAACTTGGCCATACTTGGCCAAAACATGAATTGCCACAGTACTTGATAACTTTCATAAGTATGTATAAGTAAGCTATAAGTTCCATAAGTTAGGCTGCAAGTTATGTCTACTTGATGCTTTACTTGATGTTCCATTAAGTTCCCACAAGTTGATGTCAAGTCGGCATATATTTTCCTGATGAACGAGGAACCCGGTGCAGATGAGACCGATGACGACAGTGCTTACAATAACAACATCAATGCGGCCGATGAGGCGAGAATTCTCTTCTTTTTCAGTAACAAACCTAACATGACTTATATCCTATTACAGCACTGTTCTCTTGGGCAGCCGTCAAGTGTCCCCAAAACCTATCACTCGCGCAATCGGCCCGTCAAGCCGCCCGTCCAGTCTAACCAGCAAGGAGCCTCTCAAAATATCGTTGTTTCACGCCACGCGGAATTCCCAACTGCGATGCTGCGGACAATGAGGACGAAGACGACGACGAAGATTCTATCCCGTCTAAGGCAAGGGCTGCCCGCAATCCGACTAACGCCACCTACTATTTCTCGGACTGGTGACACTTAATTGCCACCGTAAAACGTGAATTCCGCAAGATGCTCATAACTGTTGACGCATGCATGTCGGAGGAGAAATGCATTGAGTGGATTGAACGTGAAGTCAACGAGCAGATCGGAAGAATTCAAGTTAACGGCAGTGGCCGACAGTTTTCTGCAGGTAAATGGCTTTCCACTCCTGATAACCAGTAGTAATGTCTCACTGCTGTCGAAAATAGATCACAGCAATACTCTTGACTTGCAGAAATGCGTAAGTCTTTGCCCACCTCAATCTAGAAGACATTTACGATCCTTTCCATAGATATATAAGCATCAGGCAAGTCTCTTCGGGCATATCTGTGATGCCGCCCTCGCATCCGTGTTATTACATTACGCCGACTACCTCAAAGCACAAGTTCCCGCGGATAAAATACAGAATCAGATGCAAGAGAAGCAGGCCATCGAGAAGCAGCTGTGTGCTCTCCTCCACCAGAATACATTCGCATTTGGGCCGCCTTCAGCTGATGTAAGATCATTTCATTCCCATGGGCTGCTACTGATGATTTGGGCTGGGGAAAACATCTAACTTCATGCATCCGGCAATCGGTGACGTCTGCAAGGTCTTGTACTATACTTACAGGAAGGCACCACTTGCTTTCCTGCTTCCTGAAGACTTCCAGCGACAGATTCCGCTGCCTGCGATTGC
This sequence comes from Clitopilus passeckerianus, assembly GCA_944990035.1. Classification (NCBI taxonomy): domain Eukaryota; kingdom Fungi; phylum Basidiomycota; class Agaricomycetes; order Agaricales; family Entolomataceae; genus Clitopilus; species Clitopilus passeckerianus. The sequence continues at coordinate 66,261 of CALYLX010000043.1, read as the reverse complement.
TTTTGCAATTGTTTTGGTATTTTTCCAATCTATTTAACTAATACCTACTGACATCATTTATAGATCGAGAACAATCTTGACAGCAGACTTGCAGAGGTTGCTGGAGAGCTCATTGCTGCTGGTCATGCGGATTTCATCAATGAGAATGATCGTCGGCGACCGAAAAAATATGAGCTCCAGCTCATGAAGTATTCATGTCTTTACTATGGCTACCGCACTGCCTTGGAACATCTCACAACAGAAACTGATCATCGCTACAAGATGATTGCATGCTACGAGCAGTAGGCCAGGAGTGCCTGGTATGTATCTTTCTTTCAACCCAACATTCAAGGTCTTATAAACAATATAGGGGATTAATGCCGCTCAGTATCCCGAAGTATGTCCCACATATTGTGGTTGACTAGTCCACAGTATTTTAGCGGGATTTTTTTGGTCATGGTATACATAGTTCTCCTTCATTATGTTTTAATACTTCTGTCTTATGTTACCACACTAATATCATTAGAGATAGAATTGGATAATATAATATCACTGATTTTAATTCCTACAATGCATTCTCTGAAGCTCCTGTATGACTACCAGACCTACCCTAGAGTCCAGTTCCTCCCTATTACAGTAGCCCCGTTGTAAGTTTTTATCATTCTCCACCTGGCTCCAGCAACCCTTTGAAGTGCTCCCAACATGTCTGTGTTTATTACTGAGGCTTCTAGAGTACTTTGAATCTATAGGCTATTGATCCAGAAGGGTCCAGAGGTGTTTAGCAGGTAACTCTTCAATCCCAAATGTTCCAGATATTTTCCTAGTCCTCCAGACCTCTCCAAAGACCCCCCGTAGCTCCAGAGGTCCCGCTCTTTGGAAAGCTCCAGACATTTCCAGAGCAATGGGAGCTCAACTCAGAGTTTGCTGATGAAGTACACAGGCTCTCCTACAATACATGTGGCTGTGCAAGAAGCGGCACATTGCACAGAGCAATGTAGGCAACTTCTTAGCAGCCAGGGAATGCAAGGGGAGTGTAAGGGATAGTACCCCTACAGCCGAGACGTGCCATTCGCATCGTACTTACATATTACATAATGCGGTCTTTTCTTGTCGCAGATACGCATTAGCACAACGAATCCAGATAGTATTCTAGTTCGTGCACGCGTGTGACATCAAAAACAAACCACTGTAAGCCATAGCCTTACAGGGAGGTAAAGGAGTGGAAAGAAGTAGCAAAGGTGGAGAAACCAGAATGAAAAATCCTGGAAAGGCTTTCATTAGTGTATGAATAGACAATGTTCATAGTCACTTACTTGAGTTCAACACTCCCAGGAAAGGAGGGGGCAGGCCTAGAAGGTTCTAGAAGATGGACTGTTGCTAGAAAAACCTGCATAGAGTGAAGATTGTGTCATAAGAGGTTGAATTTAGAAAAAAAAAAAGCAGAGCAAAAACATACCTAAAGGGTTTCCCACCTGCACTGGGTCTTCTAAACTACACAGAGGCTTCCACCAGTCCTTATACAGTCATCTGAGGTGCTCGCAGACTTCCAGATTGGTGCTTGAAAGATAAGATTTTGAGCACCAATTTAAAGAGATTAGGAGCTTGCTTAAGAAATCAGACTTCATATTTGGGTTTAGCAATACTACAAACATATTTCTGGTGTATTTAATGTAGTAAATATATGGTATTGAAGTATCTGTACAAGGGAGGTGGAACTTCACAATTTCAATGTTCAGCGCGGCGGTGAGAATATTTCCGGCTATTGCTGTGTTCCTCTGTTGCACGCCAGCTCACACCTCTCCATCATTGTTCAACCACTATGTCCCTGCTGCCTCCTCCTCCTCATCTGGTCCCCTTCTATAGCTGAAAAATAACAGCTGGGATGTTTCTATATGAGTTTTGTCCACTTTCTGAAGTTCAATAGTTTTCAGACACCAAGTTTTCGCAGACAGACTAGGTTGATTCTCACTGACCATCTTCAGGTAAAGGTAAGCTTCTTTTTACCTCTGATACTTTCTTATTTCATTCTACATGGGGTGGAAAGGAGTGTGAGGAACTTGATGAGGCAGTGGAAACGTTCCCATGCCATATGGATTGAAGGGACTTGGGGCAACAGGTGTGGGTGTGGCTAGTGTGCTTGGCTAGTTCACTGGTGGGTCGGGTGCGTGACCACGACGGTACCCGATGACCTGATTGGGGCGGAAGAATGCAGACTCCAAGGGAGGAAGACTGGAGCTTGTTTTAGCCTTATTCTATATAAAGTAGTACATGAGCCACTGGTTATCTTGTCAAATAAGATGCACGTACAATGGCTGACGCCCAAACATTCAGCCGGTTGACATCCAGTTCAAAATGCCAGTCCTTGGGGGTATAGACATAGCATCGAAGCATGAGGTGTCGTGAGCACTTCCCAACAGGGTACAGCTCGCACAGACAGTCAACAGTTGGAGCAAGCTTGTCATCAAGAGACTGATTTCAAGTTGTGTCAGACGAGGGGCACACAAGAATTAGCGCAAAGTACTTACAGGTGTACGAGCGGATAGTCTCTGCTCCTCTTCATCTTCAACATCAACTGCCTCACCATAAGCAGGTTGAGAAGCAGGCTGGGCCCAGGGCTAGTAGTTTCCGAGAAGCCTGAGGACCAAATTCAACATGAAGAAGTTCATTCACAAAATTGAATGGCGTTACCGGTAAATCCTGTGGAGCCTCCTTGACTAACGGGGCAGGAAAGCAGATAAAGACAATGGGAGATTTGTTGCTAGAAGCCTTCGCCTGGTTGAGCATAGTCTGCAGGCCTTCATAATTTGTCAGAGGATAGTCTCCCCGGTTGCCAGTACTGAAGCGCCAAGTCATCTTGTTGACCTGAATATTGTCCTTTGGCATGATGGAGAGAGTTGCAACCTCCTTGAGAAAGGTGTCCCATGAGACTACGTCAGAGATGGTGGTAGGCCCACGGACAATTGGCTTCTGCTTCTCGAGTTTGGGGACAGCCTTTCTACCAGGTCCTTTAGTCTGCTTGGGTGGCATTTCTACCTCAACGTAGATGGGGAGGCTGAAAATAGGAGCAGAAGGGGGTGAAGGAGAAGGTACAGGAGGCTTCTTGGGCCTTCCACGCTTGTGCTTCGTGCTGAGTCCAGGTTCTGCCTGTTTCACGGGTGAACCATCCTCAGAATCACTGGCTTCATGCTGCATGTCATGATCTGGGTTATTACTGTAGAAATGGATGGGAGATAGCTTCCAGGCATCCTCAACATCGATTTCTTGTGAAAGGGAGTCTGCTGGAGGCAGGGTAGATGGCAGCGAAGGAGCGGGAGCAGGCTCAGTGGCAGCCTGAGGTGAGTTGGGCGACGCGTCCGAGTTGTTTGACAGCTGATCAGGTTCAGGGTCATTTAACGCGTCAGGCGCCTCTTGCTGAGCTGCTACCTTGCTACGAGTGGTCCATGTCGTAGCTGGAACAGGTCTGGGCCGCTTCTTCGCGCGTCCGCTGCCTCCCTTTGGTTTTGTCGCAGGGAGACAGATTTTGAGGGAGGTTTCCTTCTATACCATGTTGCTTAGCTATGAGACCTGATTATGACATCTTTTCGTTCACTTACCATCCCTCTGACCTCAGAAAGCCTGGCACGAAGGGTTGTGAACACGCCAATGCGTGAAATACGTTGAAAAAAACGTTAAACGGACAAGAATTAATCGCATTTTTTGGCATTATTTGCTAATTTCTATTTACGGATTGATCCAAACGACACTTGGACAAACATTTCCGAAACTACTGTAATGAGCGAGGCTCAAGAAATGGCATGACAATGACTTACCAGTTAAATTGCTTTCTGTGGTGGTGAGAAGAAAGTAATAAACTGGCAATGGGCCTTTCCTTGCCATGTCTGTCTCACATCGGCCTCTGCCAGACTATGCTGACACCGATGCTGACGACAAAGGAAAGCCCTTGGGTCATCAAAAGGGCGGTGCCCGATATGGTGACAATGCCGGTGCCATTGTTCGGAGTAGATGGCCTAGCGCAACCGAGGCCTCCAAAAATGCTCCTTACCCTTGGAACCCGCCTTTACAACAATCACATATGACTCCATTACACACCATTATTACTATATATAGTTCCTCTTCTATTCTGTACTATACAGTGGGCAACAAAACCCTTCCAATGTTTGCTACTTTTTCAAAGATGTGTTAATAGCTGATGGAATAAATTATGTAAAATCTTGAAAATAATATATATCATAGTTCAATGTCTTGGCTTGATGCTGACATAACTCTGAGGCTGTACTTCCACTTTTAGCAGGTGTTTCACACAGTACAAGGTGGTGACCCATTGGAAGGGTTTTGTTGCTACTGATTTTGAAAACAGAAATACATGGATTTTAGTACTTAGTCCACTTTCCCTTGGCCTCAACTACTGCCTGAATCCTCCTAGGCATTGACTCTATTAAGTTCTGGCACATCTCTGCTGGAATAGCATTCCAAACCTTCTCCACCCTTGCCCAAAGTTCTAATACTCCACTAGGTGGAGAATTGTACTTGCTAAGCTCTTTTTTGACATGAACCCAAAGATGTTCAATAGGGTTCATATCAGGAGAGTTTGCTGGCCAGATTAGAACCTTCATCCTGTGGTCTTCAAACCATTCCTTGGCCATGTTGCTGGTGTGCTTGGGGTCGTTATCCTGCTGGAAAATCATATCCTTCACTTTTACCTTATAGTACTTCAGGCTATCCTGAAGTTCCTCCTCTAGAATTGAAGTGTAAAGGACCTTGAAGTGTAAAGGACCTTGTTCTTCAATTCTTGTAGCATATCCAACCCCATCCCACCCCATACAGCCCCACATCATAATATTTCCTCCTCCAAATTTCCGGGTTTCTTTGACACGTCGCTTGTTAAGCCCCTCCTCCTTCCCTGCCCATACTCTCTCATTCCCATCTGCCCCAAACCGGTTGATTTTAGTCTCATCAGACCAATAGACCTTATTCCAATCATCTACAGTCCACTCCTTATGCCTCTCTGCAAACTCCTTCCGTGCCCGAATATGCTTCTGGTCAAGTGCAGGTCGTTTCACCTTTCTGAAGGACTTCCAACCAGTGTTTTTGAGGTTTCTGCATACTGTCTGAGGTGTGACAGTTGTGTTGGTAATATCTTGAAGAACTCTAGCAGCCTGAACAGCTGTAGAAATCTTGCCCATGCGCATGTTGAGTTTAGTATATTCGATGTTGGCAGGTGTAAGCTTGGGAGGACGGCCACCAGATGACTTGGGAAGGTGAGAACAGTGCTTGTCACGTATTCTGCTGATAGAAGCAAGGCTAATTCCAGTCTCTTTATGGATATGAGTGGCAGAGAGGCCGGTATGAAGCAGTTCAATGACACAAGTAGTTTGAGCCTTAGTGAGAGTGCGCATGATGGGTTGGGGGCAAAGTAGCACTTGGGTCAGCTGTATATATAATGTACTGACACTCTAGTCACATGACTTTGTTGACTACAATCAACAAACTCAAGTATCATGTGATAAGTCACATGATTACTGGATTCAGAACACCTAGCAACAAAACCCTTCCAATGGGTCACTACCTTGTACTGTGTGAAACACCTGCTAAAAGTAGAAGTACAGCCTCAGAGTTATGTCAGCATCAAGCCAAGACATTGAACTATGATATATATTATTTTCAAGATTTTACATAATTTATTCCATCAGCTATTAACACATCTTTGAAAAAGTAGCAAACATTGGAAGGGTTGTGTTGCCCACTGTATTTAGCACATTCCATGATGTTCTACATCATTCCATACACTTACACATACATGGTCTGTGCGCACTTCATACTTGTATATATAGTGTACATTCTGTACCACAATACTATAAGAGTTTTACCACTCGTCCTTACATAGTTAGTACTCACCCAAGTCTCTACACTCAAGATAAGTGCCCTTTAGTAGTTGCACTTCCCTGCCTGCTCGACAATTCTGGCAGGACAAAGTCTGGCTCAAATGGGCAGGGTGTCACAAGGGTGTCAAGTACAGTACTAGTATACAGTATACTCAATATGTGTACAAAGCCTTAGTGAGTGACTCCTACTCCAGATAGTAAGGAGACTCAAATCCTAGACATATACCTACTACAGCTGCCTCAGGCTGAGAACCATAGGCAGTTTCAAAATCCTGTTGTTTGGGTGCTTTTCTTGTGCATTTGCCACTTTTCAAGTTGTTTAAGGCTATTTCATCATGATATAGCAGCATGATAGCCGATGTCGGAATTCCCGTATATGTCAGATCCGGTCAGATCCGGTCAAATCAGGCCAATTCTGGCAGAGGACGGTTCTGACAAACCCAGGTCGATCCGACATGGGGGCAAACGGATCCGGCAGCGCCTGATTCTGCCTGAATGGGTGCCCAACGACGCTTGTGTATTGGCTTGTTTGTCGTGCCACGCGTGCAAGTCATATCGGGAAGACCTATGAAAGCGCGCCTCTCACAACCTTGCCAGGTGAAATAGGTCGCTGGCTCGCTCGAAATATATTATTGCCAGCAATTTGAGGCCATATGGACTAGGTAGAAGCAAGAAATAATGGGAGATTTGGACATTTCGGTCGAGGGTACTACCAAAAGAGGTCAACAACTCACACTAAAATCAGACGCGGCAGCACGCCTGGCCAGATCAGGCAGGGCGCTGTCGGTTCTGCCAGGATTCGGCATCAGGAAGAGGATCTGGCCGCTCGGTGTCATTTCCGGTCTTCTCGTCGGCTAGAGCTGCCTGATCTGGCGCTTTGGTGACCAAAAGTGCCGGATCCAGGTCGGATCTGGCAACCTGTCGGATCAGGCACTTTTGGGATTTCCGACAGACCATCTCCTCACTTCAAGTTGCAATCCCACAGCAAAGGTACATGTCCAAGTACTAAAGATAAGCTGAGAAAGGTCTCAAGTGATACACATGACAATTGGGATAGATTTGGATAACCTGAGGTTGAAGAGAGGCCAGCGACCACAATGAGAAAGAATATCAAGGTTTAACTGCATCATCCCGGATCACTGATGGCATCCTGGAAGCCACCCAGAGTCAGGTTTCCAAAAGTGCCCATCGTTCTGAAAAATGACTGTACATTGCCCAAGAGAACATTGCCAGTGTTTTATTCCCCAGGTATCTCTTGGTAAATGAACGGGTGCAGGCTTGCATCAATCTTTACAACTATCCACAGAGCAAGAATCCTTGGCCAGAATACTCAACCGAGCCAGTATCATGATTCATCATGACGTGGATGGAAGCCAAAGCATGGCCATGACGCCTCCACCTACGACCTACGACTGTGACTGTGATGCCAACGTTGACCACCCCTAGTAAGATTCAGATGTAGCAGCTTTGAGGGCAAGAATTCAGAGGGACAAGATGGTAGACTTTCAAGCAAAATACTCAATATCAGATGCTACATGAAAATCTACACGGTACCAGGGAATAACTCTTGTGCTACTTTTTCCGCCTCGAGTTCAGCTTCCCCTATAGGGCCTGCAACCTTCTGCTGATCCGCTATGCTTGTCGTTGCCTCAAGGATATCATCTGTGGCATGGTTATGGGATTCCGTAGCCGTGTCTTTGGACTGTTCACCAGAACTTGGCTCCTCTGACGTGCCCTCGTTTTGAGCTGATGCAACACCCTCAGCTTCCACTGACTTGCTCTTGTCCATAGCGGCATCCTTTTGGAATGCAAATACATCAACGCCCGGTTCAGCTTTCCCTTCTGCAATGACTGTTGTGTGCGTATCGGCAACTTCATGGTTGATGGCCACAGTACCACCAGCACCCTGCTGAACTTGATCTGCAACGACAATCGGTGGACGGCCGTTGACGTCACCACCAACAGTTGTCGAGACTGGAGAGGGGAGGGGCGTTGTCGCTTTGCTACCATAGAGACTATACTGTAAGAAAGAATCAGTGACAGGTGATTTACCAGATACAGAAGCTACTCACGTCATCATAGAAATCATTGCTGGAAAATGTATACTTAGTATGGACAGGCAATCTAAGAACAGAGAGACGCACCATGAAAAGTCCCATGTCCTTAGCCACTGAGAACTGGTACATTCAGATTTTGTCCAAGGGCTGCCGTAGGCAAGCGATGCGAAATGTCGGAATTGCCATACAGCGAGAAGAATCAGGACAGCAGCAATCTGTAAACGGACCCTCAAGCGGAGGTTTGAGGTCACTAAATCAAATACAGTGCAGGACAGGAGGATAGCGAAGTAGAGAGCGGGGAAATAGTGGTGGAGGAAGAGTTGACGAGCCATGATATAGAACGGGAAGTAGTGCATTGCCCATCCAACAAACAGGAAGCCGCAAATTGTATCGTATTTGACGACCTTGGCTATAGGAGGTGGTTAAGGAAAGAGACGAATACAATCATGTGCTAATACTCACTGTTGTTGAAATCCTTGTACCCTCGCTGCGCTCGAAGAACCATGAAACCCCGAGTCGCACAATACACAACTACTGCGAAGCTGCTGAGCCACCAGACCATGGGATTGCCCATCAAGTAGATCTGGCGATGATCTTTGACCCAGAAATTCTGTTCAGAATTATCAGTCTCATTTATTCAACAGGTTGCAGAGGATTTAGTCAAGCTTACGATACCGCGACGCAAAGTGGGCCATGCTTGGGGCCGAGAATCAAAGGTGTGTCGATCGGTGAGTCCATTGTTGGTCGTCCACATAACAGACTGGAGTTCGAGGAATTTGGAGAAGAAACCGGGGAGTTTATAGTTAACTTTGGGCGCATCGGGAGGCACTGAAGTGATATAAGTCGTCATTGGCCCATCAATGATCTCAGTAGGCAACAGACGTACAAGCTTCATGAGTAGATGTTTCAATGTACCAAAGAGAATTGGCTCGGACGGCATTCTGGTTGCAGGTAACCTCTTGCTGTTCAAAACCCCAGTCCGGCAATTTGACTTTGTGCGAGAACAGGTAACAGCCTTTAAGCGGATGTTTCAACCTGAAGACGGTCCGAAGGGTCCTAAGACGCTTTGCAGACTCCTTGTCTCTCCTGTCTCCACGTTCGATTTCCACGATCCAATCATCGTTGGCATCGCCTGGAAAGCCCGGTTCACCATAAGCCGATACCTCATTCTGGAAGTCCACGTCAGAGATGGGAGGCCTAAAATCGTGCGAGTGGAGGTGTCTTTCGGTGGAAACATGTCGCAACTTGATTCTGGATCCAGTCGTGAGGAATGAAAGCGGCGATTGGGTGATGTCTTGGTGGAGGTCGCTTGCGTTGTAGATGCGCCAGTCGTTGTTTGCGTCCCGGTGGGGATACAACGTGATTTGTTGCTCTGCGGAAAGGAAAACATAAGGATAAGTTCACTACAAGGAGGAAGGCACAAACGTTTACTGCCGCCAGGATAGACATGAGGGTGAGAGTGAAGGTAACCTCCTTGAGTATTGACATGACGGATGGTAACAACGGAGCCGACACCAGTATCTGAAGTCGCCACGTTAGAATAAGTGAGGAGATTGCGAATCGGATATAGACGTACCAGCGAACGTGTCAGCCATACCCCTTCCGCCCAAAGTGTGCTGGAATTCGGAGCTCATAAAACCATCGCCGTCACCTGAATTCTCAAGGATGAGGAAGTGGATTTGGAACATTGCCATGTAGAACACGAGGGGTATCGCAATCAGGCAAATGGCACGGGCGATGAAATGCCTAACAAAAAGGCGAGGAGGGACCCGGACGTCGCCCAATAGGTTCCAAAGCTGATGCAACGTGCTGAGGCCGACGGTCGCAATCGTGAAGAGACCGACCCATTTGCAGCTGACAACAGCTCCAAGAGAGAGGCCGGTTAGTGATAACCAAGTCCACCATGAAGGGGTAAAGGGCTGATGCTTGTCCTCGTTGCAGAAGCCACACCACAAGAATACAGTGAGGGCGGTAAAGAATATGAGAGGTGAATCCAGAAGGATGTGCCTTGACTGAGTAACCAGACCATTTTCGAAGGTGATAAAGACCGATGCGAGGAGAGCCGTTGTTGCTCGGCACTCCAGTGCGCGAAGAGTGAGGTAGGCGAGAGGAACAGTCGCAACACCCATTAGAGCGGGTACCATTCGCATGGCGACATATGGGACGTGTTCATAGGTTCTTAAATGGGTATAAGGATTGCATTTCCTCTTTAAGATATGAACTACACTTACTTTCCGATGTCTTTGAAGTCAAACTGGCCGTCATATCCAAAGATAAAGGCAGCAAGGGTGATCAAGAGCTTAGCCAGAGGCGGGTGCACATCCACGAAATACTGAGTTTTTATATATTTCGACGCAAATTTGCCAAAGTGAACCTCGTCAAAGCTAGGGGTCGTTGAGAACGAGGTTCAACCTGGTAGATTTTATTGAGTGCACTTACACAACACTGTCTGGTTTAGATAGGCGAAAGAGGCGAACCCCTGCAGCCAACAGAATGATACCAAACAACAATTTCCATTCCCCACTCGTAATGTTGAGACCCCCGGAGGCAAAATGCTTCATTCTTCCCGGACCAAGGCCTTTAGACGCAGCGGCTCTTCGTGCGTCGGCATCGAGGTGGTCCTCGCGTGGGTGAGGAAATCTTTGTGATGTATGGGCTTTGTCGAAGCCTGGCGGGGGAGACGGTGGCCGCCGCACTCTGACGTGGGCAGACATAGAATATACGATAGAGAAAGAGAACAAGAAACGGGGAATAGAGGGAACGAAAGGGCACGGTAAGTGTTGCCGCCGTCAAGGCAGACGTGTAAGTATTGGATTGCCTAATTCAGCCAATCACTGCGCAAGTCATCCCTTGAGCACCGCCACATTTCCGCGAACACGGTCAAAACTATGAGAAAGTTTGCAGTACTCGACGTTTCAAATCCTCAGAAGAATGTGGTGATATACGATATGAGTAGCTTGGTTGCATTACTGTCTATTACATGTAATCAGTCCATTCAAACTGCCTCTCTCCTTCGGGGTGTAGCACGCAAGATATCGTCAACTCTGAAATAACATCGGAAAATTAGCTCGCACTTTTCGAGGCGGCAAGAGACTCACCGGATAATCATCTCTGCTGCCTCGCTAGCACTCGAGACAACCTGCCTCTTCAACTTGAAGCTTTCTGTAATACCTAACTGTTTCATAGAACCAATGGATCCCTCTTCCATATCTGAAGAAAATATTGACATCAACTTCCTGTCCTCCAAAAGAAAGGGAGAGGCAACTCACCAAGGCCTGCATCAGAGTGTCCTTCGTAATGGGCTGCCCTTAGCCTTGTGACGAGATCGGAGGAATCGTAACCCGCATTATCAGCAAGTATAATGGGGATTTGCCGCAAAGCTCGGGCGAACGCTTCAGTGGCCATCGCCTTCTTGCCTTTAATCTTTCGTGCCTCTTCCTCAATAGCACAGCTCATCAGCATCTCCGAACAACCTCCACCTAGAACTGTTCGTGTCTCCTTGACCGTCTGAGATAGCACCGACAACGCATCGTGTAATGAGCGTTCCGCTTCGTCCACCATCTGGTTCGTAGATCCACGCAAGACAACCGTGCAAGCTTCTCCTGCAGCGACACCAGAGAACTTGATGAGCTATCAAAGGGACTGTCAGCATCACTGAGTTCCTGGTGACAGGATTGCTTACCTTGTCTTCGCCGATCATGACCTCCTCAATGAGTTCACAGTGCCCAAGGTTAACGAGATCAGGCCTGTCGAAGGTGCTCGCAATCTCACCCCCTGTCACCAAGGCAAGCCGTTCGACACCCTCGAAGTCTGCGTGCTCGATAACCAAGATGCCCTTCTCAGCTAGTAATGATTCCGGATAGTTGTAGATCAACTGCCGGTTGACGAAAACATTGATTCCATGAGCTGCAATGGCGTCAACCTTGGCTTTCATTTTTTCCTGGAGAATGAATCTTCAGACGAAAGCGACTTGAGTTTTATGCGAGTACGTACCCTCTCTGCCCGTTCCAGTTCAGCCAGCTTGCCGGTTCCATCGACCTTCACTCTGGCTCCAAAGACTTTGATCTTATCCGTATCCATAGCTTTGTAAACGAATCAGCAGATGATTGAATGAGGTCCAAATAGCACATACAAGTGTTAGCAATCAGGATCTTTGCATTTTCCAGCCGTTTGGGTGAGTTCACTGCGATTGTCTTGTCAAGGATGAAACCTTCATCAAGGTAAGAGTCGGTGAGCTTTCCGCCAACTTTCTTGATTATCTGGATATGTTCCAGGTCTACTGAGCCCTATAACGATACCCGTGCTGAGTAAATATATCATCGTGTCATCGGTGGTGAGACTACCTTGAGCCTCAACACAGCGTCGACTGCCAGATTTGCAAAGTAATCCTTGTCCTGAGACAGAACTTTTGATGAAAGCGTTGTCCGTGCAATGTTAAAGAGGTCTTGACGGAATGCATGGGGATTTGAGCTGAATCAAGATTAGGCTGGCATAAGCTTGGGACAGGATGAAGGAACGTTACAAATTGTCCACCGCAGCCTTCTCCAAGGCTTTTAGCGCAGTTTCGCTGGCAATTCGATAACCCTCCACGATGGTCTGTGGATGTATCTTCTGCGCAATCAATTTTTCCGCCTCCCTCAGCAGCTCTGCGGCTAGGACAGTCACAGAGGTCGTCCCATCGCCGACTTCGTCATCCTGGACTTTGGAGATGTTGACAAGGATTTTGGCAGCTGCATTGTCAAGCTGTATGGCCTTGAGAATGGTTGCTCCGTCGTTCGTCACGTTGATATCGCCTGTCGACCCCGACTGAAGAATTTTGTTCATGCCTTTCGGCCCAAGCGTAGATTTCACGAGATCACCAAGGGCCAACGCGCCCACGAACGAGGAAAGACGCGCATTTTCAGCCTTCTCTTCAGTCGCCTGCCCCATCGTTAGTTATTGTCCATATTCCCCTTGTCTTTGAGGTTTTCTGCGCACCTGTTCTCCAAAGATCTGCATCGACATTTTGGCAGACGCGAAAGAAATGTGTGCTCAATCAGATTTCCCACGTTCAAGATATAGCCTGACCATGCTCCATTTCCGATCACTTTTCGACTGCAAGCTATGGGAAGCAGTAAATTGTAATTAAATAGGGTACGGTATTGATTAGTGTAGGTACAGGAGTTCGATTGTCTAAGCCAACAACATCTTCCGAGGGTCTTCGATATAATCGCGGATTTTCACTGCGGAACACCAGTCAATTTATCGTCAAAATGGCAAATATATATCACGTACCAAGGAATGTAACAGCTTCACGGCCATCCAACAGTCGGTGATCATACGTCAAAGCAACGACCATGATTGGGCGGATGACAATTTGGCCGTTGACGACGACAGGACGTTCCTTGATTGAATGCATGCCTAGAGCAGATTCAGCGCGATGCGCCTACCGTAGCACGGGTTCACTCACCAAGGACGGCTGCTTGAGGCAAATTGATAATGGGTGTACCGTATAGCGAGCCAAAGACGCCGCCGTTGGAACTATAGATTTGCGGTGAGATGCGGTATGTAAGAAAACTAAGTTCAGCCTTACATAGTGAAGGTACCTCCAGCCATATCCTCAAGGGTGAGTTTACCGTCTCGTGCCTATAGGAATTCCAGGTTAGCTACTGATATGCATGTGCATAGAGGAAATATCTGCGAACCTTCTTGCCGAGGGCAGCAATTTCCCTCTCGATATCGACGAAATTCATGGTTTCCGCATTGCGGACGACGGGAGTAACGAGTCCTTTAGGCGTGGCAACTGCAACACTAAGGTCCACGTAGTCTCGGTAGACGATCTCGTCTCCCTCGATAGAGGCGTTCGCAACAGGAATTTCTTTCAGAGCAAGCGTAGCCGCCTTGGCAAATGCACTCATGAAGCCCAGCTTAACATCATGGGTCTTTAGCACCTCATCCTTGTATTTCTTGCGCATCTCCATGAGTGAGGACATATCGATCTCGTTGAAGGTGGTGAGTGAAGCAGCGGAATTCTGGGACTCCTTGAGGCGCTCAGCAATACGGAGGCGCATTCGGTTCATCTTGACCTAACAAAAAATGAGCAAAAATCTTGGAAGTATATATTGGATTATCCTTACCCTCGTCTCGCCGCGGCTACCAGCGACTGGTGCCGGTTTAGGCTTATCCTTGTCTTCCTTCTTTTTGTCAGAAGCCTTGGACTCTTTCTTACTCTCCTTAGCGGGCTGCTCTGAGGGAGTCTGCTTGTCCTTTGTCACAGGTTTTGCAGCGTCAGTCTGCTTATCTTGTTCCGTGGGTGCTGGGGAGGGAGGAAGCTTCTTGTCGACTTGTTGGTCGGCAGGCTCTGAAGCATCCTTGGGCTTGGAAGGGGAGGACTCTTCGGCCGCTCCAAACTCAATCACAAAGAGGTCCTGGCCAACTGTAACGGTGGATTCTTCCTCGACGAGGATCTTGACAATTTTGCCGGCTTGTGGGGCATTAACCGATACGTCAATCTTGTTTGATGGTCAGAGAAAAATAGAGTGGATGGTCCGGACAGCATGTACCTTGTCGGTCTCGATGGTGGCAATTTCCTCGTCAGCTGCAACAGAATCACCAACTTGTTTTGACCATGACTTGAGAGTCCCTTCGGTGATGGACTCTGCCATTTGAGGGACCTTTATGGTCTCGGCTACATACGTAATAAGGTCAAAAGAAGGCTGTAGGTGGATTTCAAGCTTGACATGCCTTGCAGAAGCCTGGTCGAGTGAAATTGGGTGGCTCTGATGTTCGAGCGAGATAACTCCCTACAAGAGGATACCCTGAGTTCATTAAATTTGGGTGACATAACCACGACGACATACCAGGCTTTTGCAAGACTAGGAGCCGTAGCATTGCGTGAAGCCAAGAAAGCCTTGCCACGAGCAACAGCAATGATACGTTTTGAAAGCATTGGAAAGAAGGGAATGAACGGCGTTGGCAACTGTAATACTCTGAAGCTCCGGGGACCACTCCGCCCTAAGGACTCCGAGGTGGATACACAACGCCAAACAACCTCTATTGGACCAACGCGAGAGGCACGTGATGCTTTAACGATGTCGTCGACAACGCCTGCTAAAGCGCGAAGCTCGGGCATTCCTGGCCCAAGTCGCGTTACTGGCATTCCAACGCCAGGAAGATCTCGTTCATCGTCTAGTACAATCACCCCACAACCACCAGAAGATGTCGATTACATGACAAGGGCTTTCGCCGATGCCATCAAAGCTAATGACCCAGCATACCACCAATCTACAGCTCCTTCAAATACAAAACTCTCGCCACCTTCTCTATCTGGTCGTCGGTCTGTAGCTGGAAGATCTGTCTCAGTGGCCTCAACGGCATCCTCTGTATCTTCCGCGTATGCCAGAGAACGAGCCAAAACACCAGTGTCTGCTCGTCCACTCAGTCGATCTTCAAGCAGACAATCAGATGTGTTCTCTAAACCCAAACCCAAGGCATTCGACATTGGAGATAACGTCCGGATTGAATCTCTGGGTTTTGAAGGTGTATTGCGATACCTCGGTGAAATTGATGGAAAACCAGGTCAATGGGCTGGGGTTGAGTTAAGCGGTGGATTTGCAGGCAAGGGCAAAAACAATGGGACAGTAAGCGGGTAAGCATAAAAAGGGCTTCTGAAAGTCCAGAACTCACTCATTCACTCCATGCTTCTTCTCGAATATACAGGAAGCAATACTTTTCCTGCCCAGAGAAATGTGGCGTATTCGTCTCTGCCTTGAAACTATCCCCTGCTACTGTGGGGTCGACCACAGCGGCTGCGACGAGGCCAACTTCTGTGGCGACACGAAATGGACGCGTTACCCCTGCAAATTCAAGTGGACAACTTGGCCCCACCACGCTATTCGGCTCTCGTCCCTCCCTCTCCAACGGCAGAATTACGCCTTCTGCAAGCACGAGTACAAGTGGAAGACTTTCACCCTCCTTATCCACGAGCTCTTTTGGCCGAATCACGCCAGGCCTCACTCCATCCGCACGATCAGGTCCAAAATTAACCAAGTCCCTTTCCCAGTCCGAGTCCCCGTTCCTCACAGACAAGATTACTGCCGGTTCAAGAGCGTCAAAATACATGGGTTTGACGGCGAAACAACTAGGCTCTCGGCCACCCGTCCCTCAAAGCCCCACTCGCCGCAGCTTAGGCTCTGCCAGCCCAATTCGCCCTTCTTCAGTCACTTCCAGATCAGTCGAATCACCGACCTTACCGCCCGCGTCGCCCTTCGGCACTCCCAAGCTAGGCCTATCTAGTAGACCTTCTATCGGAAAAGGGATGCCATTAAGCCCAACCAAAGGTAGAGCGTCGCTGAATACACCAAGAGCTCGTGTTCCAAGTGGTGTTGCGATGCCTCCCCCTGCTTCACCCATGTCCGCCCCTTCTGCATCCATGGATCATCACAGGAGCAGCCACTCCATTGACAGCGACCACAGTTTCGAGCGAGGACTCATCAGCTCTGACAGCCCCCTGTTCTCAACAAGTCGGCCACCTTCCTCTGCAGCGAGGCGTTCCTTGGCAGAAGCCGACTCGGCCATGCTTGAACAACTTCGCTCGCGTATCCAAGCTTTGGAATACGACAACGACCGTTTACGCAATCTAGGAGAAGCTGCTGACAGCTCTCAACCCAAGGCCGAGGATCTCGAGGCCGCCACGAAAGAGCGTGATGAAGCAGTAAGCCGCATCACTGAACTGCAAGCCTCGCTCGAGGCTGCCGAGACCCGTTTGAAAAGTCAAGAAGTCGACGCGGCAAACTCAGCAACTAGCCACAAGGAGGCTGTTGCTTCCCTGCAGTCGGAGAAGGAGGAGATTGAGCAAACAATGGCCTCTTTGCAGCAGAAGCTAGTCGAACAAACCCAGCTGATCGCAGGACTAGAAAGCAAAGCAAAGGAACACGAGACCGTCAACCAGGATGCTGAATCTCGAGTTAAAACCAAGGAGGCGGAGATCGACGCAGTCAGCAACAAACTACAGGCACTATCTACAGAATACCAGAATGAGCGTACCGAGTTGCTAACCCAAGTTGACGAACTCAGGCATGCGGGTCAGGTACGCGTGTAGAAGCAAGACGTCGTTCTTGAAACTTACCCCAACGCGTATAGGAAACGATTGCTTTGTATGAAGAACGGCTCAATGCATCTGACAGCCAACGCTTCGAGCTCGAATCTCGAATCTCAACCCTAGAAGCCAGCCTCGCTGCCACCCAAGCCAACTCTTCTGATCTGCCGCCAGCACCTACACACGGAGGCACCTCGGCAGCTGAGATCGACAACGAAAATCTACGCGAGCAGGTTGTGCACTTGCAACGCCAGATATCGAACTTAGAGGATCAACTCGAAGACGCACAAGCCGCTTCGATGAAGGAAGAGGATGCGTTTAGGGAGAGGATGCAGCGCCTGCGAGAGAAGGAGGAGTCCATGAAGCAGGAGCTGAGCGAAGGGAAGAGGGAAGCAGAGAGGATGAGCAAATCTGAAGCGCGAGCTCTTTCTCGACTGGAGGAGAACGAAGAAGCTCTACGCGAGAGCACCATTACCCTGGAAAATGCCCGAGCAGAGGTAGAAAACCTCCGGTCGGAACTGGCTGTGCGTGTCAGAGTTGCTTGTTTATGGTCTCAATTAGCCTGACATTTTATACAGAACCTGGACAGCCTGGTTGTCAACCGAAACGGCGGGGACCTCTACTCCAGAGTTGCAGAACTCGCAGAACGCGCATCCAAGGATCAAACTAGATACGAGAAGGAGCTCACAGAACTGAAGGAGGCACTTGAGAAAGCACGACATGGCGGAGCAAATCCCGAGGAGATTTCAATACTCAGAGATGAGAATTATAAGGTCGGTGTCATTGGAAAACCTCGCATTCTCCTACTGAAGTCTCCACGTCTAGCTCCGCAACTCTATATCAGATTACGACGAGCGGGTGGCTGCTCTCACCGAACAACTCGAAGAACGCTCGCACGAACTGGAGAGCATACGAAAGAAAGGGAACCGAGAGGTTCCAATCCACAACGGTATTGACATAAACAAGCCACCGCACTCTCCTACCAGGGCAGAGTCCTCCACAAACCGGGAAGAGATTACAGGACTCAAGTTCGTATCTCGCTTGGTATGCAAGCAAACACACGTCCCTGATGATTTCGTTAGGCACATTGTACAAGAACTTCAGAAGGAGAACTCTGCCTTGACACAACGCATCAAGATCTTGGAATCAGAAAACCAACTTCTGAAGTCGGAAGCTGACCAGCTGCGACAGGTGAGAATAGCCTCGAATAGCGTCCTTGCATGAACTTATGCATGACAAAGGAGGTTCAGATTCTGGAGGATAATCTTGACAAGAGCCTAGCTGAGGCAGAAGCGGAAGAAACGGGACAAAGGAGCGTCACCGATGATTCGCCCAGAAAGCTGAAGGAGCAACGGTCGCGTCTGGAGGTGAGAAAGCAAGCCTGGACCTTGTGGATATGTTTTCTGAGTTCTTGGCAGGTTGAACGGGATCAACTGCAGAAGCGACTGACGGAAGCGGAGATGAAGAGTGCGAGGACCATCCATGACGTACGTATGATCATTGCACGTTGCCGACAATGTTCCTAACGGATGTTTCCAGTTGAACAAGGAGATTAGCGAGCTCGAGGCATTGATTGAATCCAAGGTGAGCGTCACTTTCCGTTACTCTTTGTGTGTGTGATTCTGACAAGTTTGGGTACAGATATACCGCGAAGTATGTGCATTCATCAAACGACCTAGGCTATAACTAACACTCGATTGATGACAGGATGAACTCGAGCAAGAGGTAGAACGCCTCAAAGACAAACTCGCTCGCCACAAGAGATCTAAAGGCAGCACTGACACTATAGACGCACGACGAGCGAGCAAGAGTACCGCACCCGACATTGTGGTGTGCGAAATCTGCGAACGACCTGGCCATGACATTTTCAATTGCGACGTTCTGAACAAACCGGATAAGGGAGTGGAGAATCTATTCTGCGAAGATTGTGAAAGTTACGGACATCAAGCATCTGACTGTCCTTCCTCATTGGATGTATTTTGATTATGTAAGATATGACGCACTGGCATGACATCATGACTACTTTAATATAAATTCTTTTCGGATTTCTCTTTTTCTGTCTTTATCCAAACATGTCCTACGCTGAAGTCGCTGCTACAAACGTTCCACCCCTCTCAGAACAGGTATTATTATTTTCTATTCCTCAAATAATATTCATATAATAATCCCAACGACAGCCTCAACCTGACCCAGCGTTGCTCAACACCTCGAGCTCGCCCGCTCCTCCTGCCAATACCGTCGATGGCACATCCGCAAAGGTCAATGTAGTCTCTCCACCAACCAGCAACGGCTTTGAAGACGACGGCTCTGAAGACTCTAACGATGATCGAAGCCGCAACAGAAAGAAGAAGGTGAACAGACACCTGGCTGAGGCAGAAGCTGAAGGACTTTACCTTTGGGACGTCACCAAACACTATCTTTTCCGACCAGGCGTCGCTGGTGGCCTCATTGGCTTGTGTGGGTTATTCACATCTGGTGCCATCGAACCAATTCTGAACTATCTCACTTAGTGAATATCGGTCTGCTCGCGGGTGCTGGTCGCGCTTTCTACACGCAGCCAGAATTGCGTCGCGATAGGGCCCTCATTTCCAGCACAATTGCTGCTGCTATTGCCATTCTTGGCATCGAGGGCTATGGTGCAGAGAAATACAGACAGACCCCTCAAGGCCAAGAAGAGGAACGCCGTGCACGTGAGGAAGGCACGTTGATCTACAAGCATGCACGCGAGCATCTGCTACGACCTGGTGTCCTTGGAGGGCTCGTTGGCCTTTGTAAGTTTATCTGCCGACATGTACACCAGTCCAACCTAACAGGCTCTCAGTCAATACAGCAATCGTCGGCACCGTTGGGTATATTGCCTATGACAATTGGGACAAGCCCACTTGGGACCGCCGTGTTGCTTCATCAATTTCTATTGGTCTTGCGACTCTGTGGGGAGCTGAAGGGTAAGTTTCTTTTTGCTACTATTTCTTCACATCCTGACATCTGCTTAGATATTTCGCTGAGCGATTGAGGAAAACACATTAAACCTCTGGATAATGTAAAATAGGATAATTTTGTTCAATAATTATTATTTCTTCAAAATCATCGGAGTTTGAAACGTAAGGGACATCACCGAAACTGTAAATTTCTGTTCGTCGCCTTCGGTGCCGTCCTCATCGTCAAAACAGCACAATGTCGCGATTCTTCAGACAAGCAGGAGACTCTGATTCAGATACCGAATCCTCCGAGGATGAGCTTATGTCCAGCGGAGAGGATGAGGCCCCCTCCAGACCGGCCCCGTCGACCACGGCTAAAGTTGCGATGTCACGATTCTTGAAGACCGCAGGAGACAGTGATACTAGCTCATCGGAGTCTGAGGACGAGAGCGAAAGTGATGAGGACATGTCAGATGGATCTGGGGATGAGGATGAGGATGAAGAAGAGGCTCAGGGTGTCAGGATCAAGAGTGCTGCTGAGAAGAGGTTGGACGAGATGAAGGCTACTGGGAAACTGATCGAAAACGCGGTCAAAATCAACGATTGGGTGGCCATCTCGAACGGTGCGTATCCTTGCGTATTCAGACGTTATTAAACCCTAATACTCATACTATTACAGAGTTCGATAAGCTCGTGCGGATGATCCAGAAACAACAGAACATATCCGAGCCCGTTCCACCTGTCTTCATCCAGGCTCTTGTCAATCTCGACACTTCCCTGACTCAAGCCCAGGCAAAGGAGAAAGAGGCCAAGAAGAAGATGAATGCTACCAATGCCAAGGCCCTCACGGCTACAAAGTCAAAAGTGAAGAAGGCGTTCAAGGAATACGAGGAAGAGGTCAAGAAATATCAGCAGGTATGTATATGCTGAACGTCCTCCGGATTCTGATACTCAGACCTGTTTTAGGATCCCGAAGCATTCCAACGCGAATATACTGAGCGTGTTGCCCCCGAGCCTACTGCCACCCCTGCTGCAAGAGCTGCTGCAGCCGGTGCCGCGCCTGAAGACGATCAATTTACTACCGTCGGAAGGGGTGGAAAGACTGTTCAATATACCACTGAAGGTATCTTCAAGCATCTACAGGCGGTGCAAGAGGCTCGTGGTAAAAAGGTGAGTGCCTACCAATCTTTTCTTCCGGTTGGACCATTACTTACCGACCTACAGAACACCGACCGCGCCGACCAGATTCGCACATTAGAGAAGCTCCTGGAAGTCTCTGTCACCTCATACCAGCGTATCCGCGTACTCCTTTCTCTGATTTCCTCAAGATTCGACTACAACTCCTCGATCACATCTCACATGCCTGTCGATCTGTGGATTGCTGCCCAGCGCGAAGTCGATCAGCTTATCTCCATCGTCGCCGCAGAGGACGGTTACTCTATTGAGGAGACAACAGAAGACTACGACGAACTTATCGAGAGGACTCCTTCAGACGGAAAGGTTGTACGGATTCGAGGCAGCATCATCAGTTTCATTGACCGCCTCGACGACGAGTTCACTCGCAGTCTACAAAATATCGACCCTCATGGCACGGAATATATTGATCGCCTAAAGGACGAGCAAGTCCTTTACTCGACCATATGCCGTGCACAGGCCTTCTATGAGAAGACGAAACAGAACGAACCCCTTAGCCGGGTCGTCATGCGGCGTCTCGAGCATATTTATTCCAAGGTATGGGAATTCATAAATTACACCCTACTGGAATATGGCTGACTTGCCTTAAGCCCGACCCCGTTGTCCAGGCACTGGAATCCTCGCTTGATAGCTCTCAGATCCGTCCCAATATGACACTCTCAGCGCAGAAGACAACATCTGCTCTTATTCATTCCCTCTGTGTATACCTTTACAAGTCTGGCAACTCTCTTCTCCGAACACGAGCGATGCTCAGCCACATTTATCATCATGCCTTGCACAACGACTACTACACAGCTCGCGACATGCTTCTCATGTCACATCTTCAGGAGTCGGTCCACTCGGCGGACGTTACCACTCAAATCCTTTACAATAGGACCGTCGTTCAGCTTGGTCTCTGTGCCTTCCGATCTGGTCTGATTAAGGAAGCCCAGGCCACCCTCCAGGACATCTTTACCACCCAACGGGTCAAAGAACTTCTGGCCCAAGGTGTCCACCAACAAAGGTTCCAACAAATCACTCCCGAACAAGAGAAGGCCGATAAACAAAGGCAGCTGCCTTTCCACATGCACATCAACACTGAGCTCCTCGAAGCTGCCTTCTTAGTCTCAAGCATGTTGGTTGAGATCCCTCTCCTTGCCAGCATCGACTCGGAAGAGCAAAAGCGCAAGGCGATTTCGAAACCATTCCGTCGTCTTCTCGACTTTGCCGACCGTCAAGTCTTTACAGGGCCGCCTGAGAGCACCCGTGACCATATCATGCAAGCTAGCAAGGCTTTGCAGGATGGAGAGTGGGAGCGATGTCGCGATCTCATCCAGAGCATCAAGATCTGGAGTCTGATGCCTGAAGCAACGTCCGTGAAGGAAATGCTTGCCAAGTACGTCATTGATTTTATCTTTCGCTTTGTAGCTGATTTCCCGTACAGGCGTATACAAGAACAGGGCTTGCGCACTTATCTTTTCACATATGCACCACACTACCAAACACTCTCGATCTCCCTCCTTTCACGAACCTTCTCTCTTTCCCCTCGCACCGTCACCTCAATTGTTTCCAAAATGATCTGGAATGAGGAACTTTCGGCATCTCTAGACCAATCCGGTGGTGTCATCGTCTTCCATCGCATCGAGCTTTCCCGGAATCAACAACTTGCTCAGGTAGTGGCAGAGAAGATCGCTGCTATGGTTGATCAAAGCGAGAAAGCCCTTGATATCAAGATGGGAGGTTCAGGAGGATGGGGTGACCGGGCTGATGGTCCCAAAGGTGATAAACGTGGCGAGCAGACTCAAGAAAGGCGTGGACGGGGTGAGCGCACACGGGGCGCTCGAGGTAAGTTATGCCAGTCTCTAATCGATGAATGCTCTCTGATTTTCTCTTCTCATTTCAGGTGGAGCAAGGGGTGGTCGTGGCGGGCGATTCTCACAAGGCCTGGGTAACCAGATGCCTCAGAGACAAGCTTGATCTGGCGTGTTTCAATCTGATCTTGATAGTCGAACAAAAGCCGTCCTACTTCGGCCTTCTGTTTCCTTCGTTTCCTTACTGCTTGTCATTACATACATATGTATCGCATACCAATGAACTTCTAGTCATCCTCTTCGCTCTCGCTTGCATGCTTACTTTCCTCATCCTCGTCCGAGCCGTCATCCTCTTCATCATCACTAGCAGGTGCAGTCCAATCTGACACATCCAGCTTCTCTCCCTTGACGGTTTCTGAGGGCGGAACAATCAGAAAGTAGAGGTATACAAACAAAAGGATGGCTTTACCTCCTGCATCCACCTCATACCCTGCTTGAGTTATACATTTCTGAAGCTCTGCCTTCGCGCCAACTCTCGTGTTAGTCCCCAGGATGGAACCATCTAGTTTGGCACTAGTCACCATCAGTCAGAATGGAACGCTTAGATGCTATACCGAGTCTCTCACCCATCGGCAATGACACAATGGTCGAGTAATATGCACCCAACAAGCTTAACCATTTTCCCTATGATACAGTGGCGCCCTATAACGGATTTCTTGATCGTGGTGCGCTCAGATATTGATGTCGAGTCCCCGACAATTGAATCGGTGGAGATCTGAGCTTTATGGTCAATTAGAGACCTACTCTTGGGGTCAGAGGAAAGGACATATGTTGTTTGCGATAAGATCTGGCGGAAAGAATTAAAACAAGCGTATTACTCAACGTCGGAGAGTCCTTACCCGTCGGTTCATCTCAAGATAGTTGGGTATAGTGTTCACGCGAATGGCAAATCCAGATGCTGCTCTGTGTATTATGACACCAACTCTGAAGGTTGTGAACGCGCCACAATCAGGCTCCTCGTCCTCCGGCTCCTGTGGTTCCTCGTGCTCTTGCGATTCATCGTCCTCCTTGTCCTTTGGCCACTCCTTTCCGTCATATTTTGAAAGGGTGGAGGAGTGATTTAGGGCTAGTTCTTGCACAGGTGGCTTTTCCGGTGGCATTAGCACTGAATCCGAAATTAGCTAAGTTAAGTGGTCAGTCCGATGGCTTGCTTACATTCTGCATATTTTGATCTCCTCGTCTTCTGATACTGGATCTTTAATAACCATGGCAAGAATTCCTCGCGGAAAGAGTCCATGTGTTTCTTCTCCCGTAATAGGTCCAGGACCACACGTTTGCAGACATAGACATGCGAATCTTCAAGCCCTGTGGAGAGCTTCACCCGGGGGTATCTACCTGTCATTAAGACTTTTAAACACATACTAAGATCGCGAATATTCACCTTGAAAGTAGAGACATCCTCAGCTCTATCTCTTCCGAGTTCTTGTCCTGGTCATCGAGGGTATCGACATGAAGGAGAGTCCCGGTGGATTCTTCCCAAACGATCGATACTGGGCGCACAGAGGGGCCCCAGTCTTCCGGGAAAGCACCCTTTTCTGGTCGATGTCCGGTAAACCAGCATGAAGTGGCAATCGAGCCAAAAGACATAGCCTCAACGCGAAACTTGTTCAAAAGAGTTGACAGGGGAAGAGATGAAGGTGGCATAAAGTCGCAAGAGAGCAGCACAAAGTCCTCAGATATTCGGTCTGCGAAATGACGCAACAGATTACAGGTCCCAGTGTTGCTATCTTGAGACTCGTCGAAGGTTTGTATGTCTACCTGGAGATTTGAGGATAGTAACGATGTTTCCGAGTGTAAATGGTGATATATCGCTGGTCGATGAACCGCTGGACATATGAGGAGGGCATCTGTGGTCATACTCAGTACTTTGCTCACCGCACAGGCCGATCATTGGCGTAAATCAGCACCTACTTTTGATTCCCGACTGTTCCACCCAAGCTAACACATAATCTACCATCGGTTTATTTGCGACAGGCAGCAGAGCTTTCGGACAAGCATCATCCCCATGATCGCTGGTCAATGGTAATAGCCTGGCAGATCCTGAGTCGTTATCGGAGTATATTTTTGCACAAATGAGCTTACTCGTTGCCAAATCCTGCCAATATGACGGCGACAAATTCCTTCCTTGCGAGGCCAACTGTTTCTCCTTCCAAGTCCATGTTACAATGTTCATGGCATCGAAATCTTTTGACTCGAAGTAATAATCGCAGTCACGTGCCTTCAATATCCCCGCCTCGTGACCCGGACCGTGGATTGACCCTTCAATGTCATGTCCTCCCAGCCATCCGTTCACCAACTCTATAAACGGCTAGAAGCTATCGGAAAGGGCAGCTTTGGCTCTGTACACAAGGGAATACAAGTTGCAACGGGAAATGTGGTAGCTCTCAAGATAATCGACTTGGACAAGAGCGACGATGTCGACGAGATCCAGCGGGAGGTTGCACTCCTCTCTCAGCTTCGAGATGCACCCAACATCACCAGATACTACGGGTGCTACCTTGATGGTCCACGAGTGTGGATAGTCATGGAGCTAGCCCAGGGTGGTAGCGTTCATGCCTTGATGAAAGCTTCGCCGAGCGAGTGCTTGGATGAGCGATACGTGGGCGTTATTGTTAGAGAGGTTCTCAAAGCGCTTGCCTATCTTCACAAGGTCCCCGTCATTCACAGAGACATTAAATCTGCCAACGTCCTCATAACATCATCCGGCAAGGTGATGCTCTGTGACTTTGGCGTATCCGCTCTCCTTGCCACCTCCTCCAGCAAACGAAACACTTTGGCAGGAACTCCCCACTGGATGGCCCCGGAGATCCTACAAAGTACTCCGGCATATGACACGAAGGCAGACATCTGGAGCTTGGGCATCCTTATCTACGAGATGGTCAAGGGCACACCACCACATTCGAACATGGAGATCACACAACTAATGGATTACATACCGAAGGCCAAGCCGCCCCGACTTCTAGAGAATGAAGCTACCAAGGATCTTCGAGACTTTATGGCCATGTGCTTGAAGGAGTCTCCGAACGAGGTAATGTTGTCGATCTTGTCCAGATGACACTTCCTCATCGGAACATTTAGCGCCTTCCAGCAGATGAACTCCTGAAGTCGAAATGGATGATCGCGAAGACAGTACAGAGAGTTGGCGTATCTATATTGAAGGAGTTGCTCATACAATATGAATCTACGAAGAGCGACAAGTCTCAAACAGACGATGAGGATACGGAGTATGTGTAGAATCCGATAGCTTCAACTATGCTAACACCTTTCAGGTCTATTCATGAGTTCGAAGAAGGGGATACCTGGGAGTTTGACACGGTGCGAGGCCGCCCCTCCGCAGAACCCATCCATGAAGCTAGGGCAGAATCCCCTGAAGATGACTCTACCCCAATCCACCCAACCGTCAGGCCAACACCCTCAACACCTTTACCATCGTCTTTGCGGCTGTTGTTTGATGATGACTCTAAACCTGAACAAGAAATACTACGGCCTCCTCCTCCTATTCAAGCCGCCCATTCTGCATCTCCCAGCCCCCCAATCTCATTACCTCCTTCCCTATCCTCCTCTCCTGCAAAAGACCGAGTTCCGCTCAGAAAACCCACGCTGGAAGTACCAACGCCAACTCAGGAAGAGGCCACGGTGAAACCAGGGACCTTCGTATATCCCCCGAAGAGTCGGGGTCGTGCACGTATGAAGTCACTATCCAATACTTCTCGACCAGAGGAGGAAACATCCTCTGCGTCGCCTCGGATACCTCCACCCCTTCCCCTTGCATCAAGCAACATTGAACCACCGCCGGAAGCTAAGAATGGATTGCTCGATCCACTTTACGAGGTATGTGCACCATTTGTCCCAAAGAACGTATTTCTGACTTTTCCATAGAATACGGAGCACCTGACAACATCACCTTCTGTGCTTCAGTACACGTCTGGACTGACTTCTTCTAAGCAATCCAAGTTCGTAAGCCGGAGGAAGAACGAGAGCACTGGACAAGCTGCAGCTCCAGACTCCGACCTCTTAACTCCTCCCCAGGAAACCGCCCACCCCTCCACATCATCGTTCCAGTTCCCTTCCATACGGGGGTCATCGGATCCGTCTCGAGGAAATGATCAAATTCCACGGAGGATGCATAACCGTCTATCCCCCACACATTTGAGTACTTCATCTCTAGCAGGCTCTCCGAGCTCCCACCAGCCTACATACTCCTTGGACAATTCATCCCGACGTCCTACTATTCCAGGTTCATCAGCGCTCCCATCGATTCATAGGACACGATCCGCCACTGCACTTCCCGAGGCCGCAATGCAACCTGGGACATATTCGACTCGCAAAGGATTTGCCGTTGACCAATCCCCACTTGTCCCACCCCTCAAACCATTTGCCAAGCTGAGCAGGAATAGAAGCGACAGTGCAACAAGTCAGAATACGCCTGGAACCCCAAGCTTGAAAGATGTGCTGAAGGTGAGATTATAAACTCTTTTCTACAATTGCCTCTGACAACAGCACTGGTTAGATCCCCTCCCTTACCTCGGAGCACCGCCTTGGAATGAGCGACCTATTACCACCTTCCCCTTCAGCATCAGTGTATACGCCAAAGGCGTTCGCCCCAGCACCGAGTCTGCTTGGTCCCAGGGAGAGAACAGGCTCAAGTTCTAAAAGTGTTGACCTCCAAGATTCACGCAGGTTCTTGACAGACCCACCTTCAGACCTAGCAACTGCAAGGCCTTCCCTAGGTCCTCCCATCCTGCCATTGGATTATTCATCTCTTTCCACCCCCGAAGGGGCTCACGTAGCTTTGTTGGAAAAGATGGGAGATCTAAGTCAATGGCTTTTGGTCATCGAGTCTGGCCTGAGTGACGTGCTAAATTCGGCTTCGGGAGATACAATTCAGGAAGAAAGGGAAGGTGCAGACTCCACCGCGGAATCTGCTAGAAGCCCTCTCGTGACAACTGATGGACTCAGGCCACGTTTGGGAACTATACGATGACACTATGGCGTTAAGAATTTGGTCTAAGATGTGTTGGTTTGGGTATATCAAACTCTGTCTGTCTATCCACCATGTATTATACGGTAATATAGCTTTGTGCGATTAAATATTCTACGATGATGCGCACGCTTTCAGTCACGTCTGTTTCGTTGGTCTTGATATGAATTTCTGGTTTGGCGGGTGCTTCGTATGGTGCAGAAATGCCAGTGAATTCTGATGAGTCCTTCATCAACTCTAAGCTCCTTATAATGATAAACCCTCTCACCTTTGATCTCTCCAGCCCGTGCCTTCTTGTACAGGCCTTTGGGATCTCTTTGCTCGACGACCTCCAGGGGTGCATCCACAAAGACTTCAACGAAGGGCAATCCAGCTTGTTCGTGCACACTCCTTGCCAAAGCACGATCGGCAATGTAAGGCGAGATGAAGGCCGTCACTGTAATACAAGATGAATCCGTGAAGAGTTTTGCAACCTATGCCGGGCGGTTTAAGTTCCATCTCAAGGTAAAGAGGTGACCAGGAAGCTGACCTCGCCGATCCTTCGAATATTTTCATTTCTTGACGCCTCGTCGAAGCCGAGATCCTTGTTCAAGCCAAACCTGATATTGTCGCCATCCAAGCGGTACACAAATTTGTGCAAATGCAGAAGGTGCTGCTCCAACGCACATGCAATCGTTGACTAGGGAAGTAATGTTCAGACATGGATGTGTGGCAATGGTGATGAAGTCGACCTTTCCACTAGCGCTCAGCCCAGTCAGCCAGATCGTAACACCTTTTTGCTGCAGAAAGTCGCTTCTTTCAGTAGCTGTTACGGATCCTTTACGAGGCTTTGATCAGACGAAAGAATTTCCATGATATGTAGGATTGGGCTCACCAGGGTGGAAGGTGATATTAGTGGCCATTTCGTCAAGAGATGGGTGCTTCAGAGAAAGTTTCTAAGCTTTATCATCTTTAAATCTTCATCGCTAGTTTTTCTGCTAACAAATCTTTTCGGCTTTAAAGGACGCTGGGCGCGATGAGCAAGAGTCGCGCGATCATGGTCAAGTGATATTCAAGATGAGGCACGTGTTTCGACGGGCATCATGCTATTCAAAATCCTTCGTGTTCAGCGTCGAGGTATTTGGATTGTAAGAAACTTTGAATTGGGAAACAGACGTGGAGAGTCAATTGCGAGGAGATGGCAACCCATAGTCCCATATGAACCGAGAGAGAAGCGAATCATTGTGTACCGTCCGCTGAATCTGATGAAATGATAACCAGAACCCCATGAAATCTACAAATCCCCGAGAAGAAAGAGACGTGAAAATAGATGCGCATGCTAAATATCCAATACTCAGTTCCTCGATGGAGCTACAGAAACAACATCAACAGTCGCGTCGGACTCGTCCTCAATCTGTATCTCTCTGCAAACCCATACGATAATCCGTTTGATGGCATCCGTGACCTCCTCTGTGCTCAGAGGCTGGTTGACGGGTGGGCAATGTAGGAAGAGGACTTGTGGGCTCCTCCTCTTGTCGTATGGTTTCGCGAGACGCCTTGCTTCTGCAAGCGAGCAATAATAGATATAGTCGGAGAGGTAATGCCCTGCATCCATGGAAGAGTATATTTGCTACGAGAAGGCAATCACGGTCTGTCAGGAGAGAAAGATATAAATCAAAGGCCATTCACCTCAACACCGCTCCTCCTTAGATCGTGAACCAATCGGGTTACGTCGATATCAGTCGTGATTTCTTCGGGGAAGTTCTCGTAGCCAGGTCCAAACCCACGGGTCGGCCTGCTCGAAGTGTCCGTAGTCGATGATTCGATCATACTGTCCAGACCACCTAGCCGGATCCGTTCCATGACTTCTTCAGCAGATGGTTCATCTGGCCCGTGGCCAAATTCTTTGTGTGGTCGAACGAGAGGTGCATAGTTGCCTTTCGCGTCCTTCATCTGATAACCAAATTTGTGGCCCTGACGTTCCATGCGCAGAGGTCCTCGACCAGCGACGCCAATATGGAACATGAAGTCGAATCCTGACGGTGGGGGAGGAGGGAAGTCATCAGGTGCGTTGGGTATCACAGGCGGCCGTCCATGTAGCTTTGGAACGATCTCGATCACTTCTTCGTATACGATGGGTATCTCTAAGGCGGAGACATGAATTGAACGCGGGGTGAAGGGGGCAGATCCAGGTGCATCGGCATCACTGGCGACGGGTTCTGGATGCAAGATCTTATTGTGCAGTGGTGCTACGGCCAACCACGATGGGTTTTCTGTATATTGGGCGAATGGCTAAGCTTGCGATGATTTGAGCATCGCGGTCGACGGTTTTGCCAATAGTCGAAACTTACACCCGAACCAGTCAACAGCACCCGAAGAGGTGACCTTCCATTAGATGTTTGACGCGAACTTGAAGAATTCCTAGGCGTTGCTGGCATTACGGTATCGTGAAAGTTAATGGTATCGAAGATTATAGACGCTCTAATAAAACGTTGCTGCTGTCGGTCTCATTGTCCCTATCGCCCGTCATCGTCTCACGCACGGACCGAGACCGTTGATTCACCTCCGCGAACCTCGCCCCTCCCATTCCTTCCCTCCGTTCACTTCAAGCTCCCACTGCATAAGTGCTTGTTCATCCCATACCTTGTCCAATTTATCATCAGCATCTTTCAAGAACTTCTCGCCTCTGAATTGGATAGGGAGATAGGGATTGTGGACGGGATGCCTGAACGGGTTGGTCACACGATGGCCGAAAAACAGGAAACTCGCAAACTTACGCGTATTCTGGGTTGTACTTGTACGCTTCACCATATCCGAGTTCTTTCATCAACTTCGTCGGCGCGTTGCGAATCTGCATCGGCACAGGGATCGTCGTGTCAAGTTTGGCTGCTGCTTCGGCCCGGGCATACGCTTCATAAGCTCGTGTAGATTTTGGTGCTTCTGACAGATATGCAACCAAGTGTGCAAGATTGATACGGCACTCTGGCATGCCTATCTGCTGGCAGGCATGGAGTGTTGCGACGGCCTAGCTAACGTAAGTCTCGAGGCGACAGAGACGATGGCAAGCTCACCAGGGGCAGTGCCTGAGGATCTGCAAGGCCAATATCCTCACTGGCACAGACTACCATCCGCCGTGCAACGTATAACGGGTCTTCTCCAGCAACTAGCATTCTGGCTAGCCAGTACATCGCCGCAGTTCCATCACTTCCCCTCACACTTTTATGAAGGGCAGATATCATATCATAATGGCTATCTCCCGAGCGATCATAGGATGCTGAGACTGATCTCCGTAGGGTGCTCAGCAACAAATCCTCTGAGGTGTCCTGAGGTGCCTTGATAACCAATTCCAACAAGGACAGGGCTACTCGAGCATCTCCGTTCGCCAAGGCAGAAATTGTGGTGATGATCTTTTCCGTTAATTGAGGAAATTTGGTATTTGTGACATCCGAAGTTTCTTGGCACGTTGGTTGTGAACTTCCTGGCGGTGTTAGTGGCCGGTCAGGCAGCTCATCCGTTGCAGGGGAAGCTGCTACTTCCGAGGCAAGATGGATTGCCGCGTTGAGGACGATCGTCCGGATCTCCTCATTTGAAAGCCGTTCCAGAACAAAGACTCTGGGGCAAGCAAACATCAATCAGTTCAATGCCTTAAGTTAGGTTGAGTGACCAGCTTACCGACATCGACTTAATAAAGCTCCTGTAAGCTTGAAAGATGGGTTTTCGGTTGTAGCCCCAACCAGCTGTTAACTTTGTTCAACATGACATGCGAAATGAAAAGAGAAAAAAGACGATATACTTGAATATGTCCTTGTTCGACGTAGGGAAGAAATATATCCTTGGATTAGAGTATAAGCTCGTTTCGAATCGATAGATGATCCCATTACCTGCTGAGCTTTGTTGAACCTGTGTACCTCATCTAGGAAAAGAACTGTCTTCCTGCCCAAAGTTTCAGCACAGCTACTTGAGGTGAGGCAAATACTACAGACCTGCCTGTGAGGGCTAACGTATTTTTTGCTTCCTCCATGACTGCTCGGACCTCATTGGTCCCGACGTTAGTGGCACTAAGTTCTTTGAACACCGATTCCGAATGCCGTGCAAGCAAACGAGCGAGTGTAGTCTTACCACAGCTGCATACAAGAGCATTAAATTAGCCATTTCAATGCAGGCTGCCAATTTAACTCACCCTGGAGGGCCCCAAAAAATAACGGAGCCTGCTGAGCCTGCACTAGCAATCGTCTTCATAAGCAGAGAATCTGGGCCAGTGAGATGCTGCTGTCCGATATATTCGGAAATAGATTCCGGTCGCATTCTTTCTGCTAAGGGTGCGGCGTTTTGGAAATGCGCATGTTTGGTACGCTTTCTGCTGGAATCTATAGGCATAGAAGCTTTCCCGAGAAGAGACATAGGTTCATCATCATCAAGTAGCTTTGACGAGGATTGAGTGGCGGTATGGGGCCTCTTCAATGTTTGCGTAAAGACTGGTGCAAGAGGTGAAGATGGAGGGCCACTGGAGGCAGCAAGTCGTTTTTGACTAAGCTGAGAGGAAGATGGTGTCGCTTTCAAAGCTACAGGTTGTACGAAGCCGTCAACAACGTATTTTTTGCATCCGCTGTCGATGTGTTCATTGATGGAGCGTGAAAGGACATCTTTAGCACAAATGGGACTATATCGACGCGATATTAGTTAAGTGAACTCTCTTCCAGTGTTATACGCGCGTACCAAGAAACTTTAGGAGAGTCAGCACGCGTTATCGTAGAGATAAAAGACCAAAACATACCGGACTTGGTCGTAGAAAGCATGTAGCACGTAATTTAGTCGTTACGTAAAGTTCTTCTTCATACACATTGTCAATGCAGGGTCCATCAAGCACGCTTTCTCCAAGAAATAAATGTATTGATTACAAGGGGTACAAGCCGAATTCTCGGCAGTTCATACAGCACGTCGTACAACAAAATTCCGTCCTTACAAAACCAATACAATCCTAGATGACACCAGGAATTAAACGATATGGCACATGTGCCGCCCAGTCATCCCACTGATCCCCAAATGTCTCTTTAAGTGCACGATCTTCCTTTGGCATGCGAATCATTAGCCCGGATCCGATGAATCCACTCAGGAGCAAGAAGACTCCGGTCGCTACTCGCCCCACAGTCGTGTCGAATATACCACATTCTCGCGCCCACGAGCCCTAGCAGGATGCCATCAACGAGACGCATATCATGAGAGAGATCTGTCAACTTACAGGCGAAGCATGCATACACACCGTACCAGC
The DNA here is from genome assembly GCA_944990035.1 of Clitopilus passeckerianus. Classification (NCBI taxonomy): domain Eukaryota; kingdom Fungi; phylum Basidiomycota; class Agaricomycetes; order Agaricales; family Entolomataceae; genus Clitopilus; species Clitopilus passeckerianus. Next base: position 33,076 of record CALYLX010000043.1, on the reverse strand, counting down.
CATGGTGAGGATAGCACCAGTGTATCCAGGGTGTCGAACAACCGAGTATGGGCCAGACGTTACAAGGGTATGATCCTTGCGGATAACCATCTCAAACGTGAAGAATCGTCCCAAAGTGCGATAGCACTTCCAGCGTATGAAGCCTCCAAGCCCTGTAAGGAAAGCTCCAAAGAAGAATATCGGAGTGGGCTTAATATTGGCTGCGGTTCCGCGCCAGACCAGGCCGTCAAGCACCTTGTGGGCTATTTCCGACTTGCGCCAATGATGTGCAGCGATGACTGCGCTCTCGGCGAGTGCAGCACCCCATGTAATCAGCTATGGATAGGGCGTTAGATGCATGTCACCAGCGCATCTCTAAGAGCCTCACCTTGACGCTGAACGGGAGTGATCGATGCTTCATCACCCCATTCTCCATCCGAGTCTTCATTTGCTTGTCCTCTTGGGAGGGGCGAGGAGTTGGAGGAGTAGCACCTACGTGCAACCCGACGGCTGCAACCAAGATACAAGGGATTCTGACCAGAGACATCCTGCAGGAGTTGGGGAGGGGGAGGAGTGCGGGGAGTTTCCTCGTCCGACTTGTTCATCGAGACTGTCACCTTCACATCGTGTTTTATACGCTTTCAGCCAGTGCCAGGTTCGGTTTCTAGAGCGATGGATATCTCGGAGACACAACCAAATCCTGTCCGCATATTTTTGAAGCGAGGTACCAGATCAATCAGAATTTTTGCCGACGGAATAAGGTAGAAGATGAAAGGGAAGCGAGCCCCAGAAAGCAACCTTATGAACCGTCCAGTAGCTGGTCAGGGTTGAGAGCCTCATGAAAGGACTGGTAAATCCATAAGAAGGATTGAAAGGGCACAGCGTGCCCTCTTAGTGTCATTGCGGCGAGGAACGTGTCGAGGGTTCAAAGAAATAACCCATTGATCCTGTGTTACCTCGTGGTGACAGGTCCAGACGAAACCGCTTGATGTGGACACACAGGCCCGATAAATGACCAGTGATGACTACATGAAAGGGAGAATTTGACTAATGAGATCTGAGAGCCTGTGGAACATGCGCGAGCGTATGGCCCAATAATGCCAATCCTGGGCGCTTGTTTATTCGGAAGGCTATCAGTATGAGAGGAGTATGAATGACGGACCGGGGCCCGAACTCAACCCGATTTTCAGTTGTTCCTTGTTGGGGCACGATTGTGAAGGAATGGTAATCGGACGTCGTTGCAAGGAATGTGCGTAGTACCAGATTATGATAATTATGCTAGTCCGACAGCAAATCTAAAGGAGCCTTCGACTATACAATGATATGTTCCGTGTAGAGCTTAAACGGATTCTGTGGTGAGGGTTAGTAAAAAGTGTGCAAAGACAACACTGAAGCACTAACGTTGAAGAGCATTGTTAAGCTTAGTGACCTGGGATTGAACAGAGAGATCGATGGTCTTGTCACCGAAGTCGACAATGATTCCACCAAGGACGGAGGGGTTCACCTATTCCATACGAATGCCGTCAGCAACATGACTCAAAATGAACAAAAGATACCACTGCGTACTTTGTTGGAAATTTTGAGGACCTTAGCCTTCTGACCAGCCTGAGATTGCTTGAGCGAAGTCTCCAGACGTGTCAAGACGTCCTGTGCGAGGGGTGTTGCAGACGTGACGATGACGTTCAACTCTCCTCGGTACTCCGCCACGAGTTCATTGAAACCCTCAATGACGCCCTGCGTCTCTCCAAGGCGACCATTCTGAGAGAGAACGTTGAAAAGGTTCTTGGTGATCTCCGAGACGGGTTCCTTCTTTGCACCGGCTCCTTCCAACTTGGTGAAAAATTGTGAGAGTGCAGTCGACCTTTCTGTCGAGGAGAGAGTGGGGTTGGAAAGGAAAGAGCTGTTTTCAGGCTGGGTTTTAATGGAGCTGGAGATATTGTTCAACTCCGTGTGGACCTTTGTGAGAGTCTGTGGTGACTTGGCGAGTGCTGCACCATAAATGGCCTGCGAGTACTTGGTGGCAATGGCAGATGCTGCACGACGTCCCAGACCAGGAGCAGCGCGAACTGAGCGGGCGGTGGCGGAGAGTATCATGGTTTACGGTTTTTATGAACGACAGCAACGACGGAGGAAGACCAGACCAAAGTGTAGAGTTCGGAGTCCGCCGGGTTGGCCACGTGACCGTATCGCTTAATGACATTGACGAAAGGGGATCGAACATCGGATCAACGGCGAGCGCGAGACCGTGACTAAAATATGGGTGGAGTAAAGGAGCGCTGCGGTAAAACGTGCATTTGTCGGTCCACTGTTAGTCCTCGTTTCATCAGCCAGGCAGCCAGCAATACTCCTACCAGCCATATACAGGCTGTTTAACGCGTGGCTGCCAAGTTTCCTGCCAATACAAAAAGGTAGGGAGGCAAAGAACCCTTCGTCAATCTCACAGTGACCGCAGTACAAAGAACAATAACATCGGCAAGGTACTTTTATCTGTTTTGGGCACAAAAGACTAGGGCGTCCGCTGACTTTTCTATAAGAGAGGCTTAGTTGAACCTAATCACTCCCCGACTGTGTCTGCTTGTTTTTCCAACTCTATGTTCTTTCTCCTCGCCAGGTTGCGAGCTTGCACCTTCCTTCTTCTTCTCCTTTGCGCGGTTGGCCATGCACGCGAAGATTCACTATGTAAGTCATATTCATTCTCGGATTAACTTGGGCTCACTCGCTATAGTCACTTCTTCCGTTACCTATTGCGAACCCCCAGAGACACTCCTGATCCAACGTTTCGAACTCGCATACTTTGCCAAGAATCAGTCCATCACATTTAACATTTCCGCAGCCAGTGTGGTGAGTTCCCCCAACGCATCAGACCAATCGCATGTCCACCCTCTGACCTCTTCGCTAGGAACCCAACGTCAATGTCACTGCCAATGTTCTCCTCAATGTTTATGGACTTCACCCCGTCAACGTCACTCTTGACCTGTGCTCCCTCTTCGGTGGAGCACTTTGCCCACTACCCATGTACAACTTCACTGGATCGGACTCGATTTCGCTGCCAAAATCTCTTGGAGTCGCCGACCGGATTCCAGGGATAGCGTTCAAGATTCCAGATCTCGAGGGTGTTGCCCAACTGGTTTTAGCTGAGGTTGGCACCGGCAAGGTCAAAGCCTGCGTTCAGGCCACGCTTTCAAATGGCTGGTCTACACATCAGCTCGCTGTTGAATGGGTAGCGGGAGGAGTAACAATTCTTGCTTCTCTCCTAGCCTTGTGGCATTCCTTTTCACCCGATTCAATTTTCCCTTTCCGCTTTTTGGAGCTCCTGTTTCTCTATCAATCGATAGCATCCACATCATTCCTTAATCTCAATTATCCATCAACCTACCGCGCCTTCACCCTCAACTTCGCTTGGGCTATGGGCCTAATTTCCGCATCTTCACGTTCGTCTATCCAAGCCTCTATTGATAACATGCGCCACCTCACCGGAGGGAAGCTGGCGGACGCGACATCTGAATCCGCCGTTGGCTATGTCAATCGCAAGCTTAGCCCCTACAATTTCCTCTTTGGCGTCAATTCCAATACCCTTACAACGCCAGCTGCATTTAATTCCTTCAAATCGCTAGCCACCGATGCTAGCTCCAGCGGAGTTCAGACAGTCACGACGAGCTCCTCCAATGTCCTCCAAGCCGGACTCCCCATCTTCGTGAATTCGTTGCACATTGCGACAGCAAACACCTTCACAACAGCTTTTCTAATCATGCTCATTCTGGTTGCAATACTTCTCGCCCTTGCTCTGTTAGGATATGGGATACTATTTATTCTGCGCGGGCGGGGCATGAACGGTGCCGTGAACTTCAACTACGTCGCATTCCTCAAATCATGGTCTATCCGACTTGTATGTGTTCTTTCCCGATTTTGATGTCACTCACGCTGATCTCAGTTTGCCTGTAGCTCTTATTCGTGTTTTCCCCGATGATGATATTCTCACTATACCAATGGACGTTGAAGGATTCGTGGCTAGCAGTCCTCCTTTCTGTCATCACCTTCCTAGCTGTTGCCAGCTATGCGCTTTACCTGGCCATCAACACTGTGCTACGGGGACGGCGTTCAACCACCGAAGACCTTTACGTCGATAAGGTGCAGCTACTCTCGGATGGCCCGCTCTACAATCAATATCGAGCTCCCTACTTTTTCTTCTTCATCCCTCTCCTCGTCGCCACATTCCTCAAAGCCATCTTTATCGCCTTTGCAAGAGGGAACGGGGAGGCTCAAATTATCCTCGTCGTCATCCTCGAGGGATTGGTCCTCATTTCCCTCTTGGTATTCCGCCCCTTTAAAACCCGCGGAGCCGACGTCTTCTCTAGCTTCTTAGCGATATCGCGGCTGGTCTGTTCTGGCCTCACCATTGCTTTCATCGAACGCCTCAACGTGGCACCCATACCCCGTGTTGCCATTGGGCTAGTAATCGCAGTCATTGCCTCAGTGACTATCCTAGTCACGTATGTCAATCTCATAATCAACTCTGGCGTTCATAGACTTTGGAGACGGGATGCGCCTTCATCTTCTCGTTCCTCGAGTACCTTGGTGCACGAAACAGAAAAGGGGTCGAACGAAAGTGACGATGGTTCTAAAGAAGACGTCCACAGGCCGTATAACCCAACACCTCAGCAAAACATCCCTCTTGATCCCCATTATCTGCAGCCATATCCCGTTTCTCCGACTGGCTCCCCGACAACCACCGAGCATCCCAGCGTAAACACTAGGGATTCTGGTACAATCACCATCGGATCCCTCCTTCCCCGTAGATGGTCCTTCACACCACTCAGCTCTCCAACACAATCATCTCAAGCACATGAACCTGCATCCCCTCATTCACCACCTCATTCTCAAACCCACTCATACTTAGATCCACGACTCTCTACAATCTCTTCACATTCGGACATTTCGCAATCACTCAATCACCGTCATTAACCTAGAAATACCAAACTAAATAGACAACCATTACAAATGGAACCATTCCTCGCATTAGATACTCGATTCGCTACTCTATCCACACTTAGTCGCTGTATATCGCAAGCATTGACTGTATCATATTTTTTCTTGTTTGAAATGAATTCGATCAGTGATTTTTACCTTTCTTGCACGTGAACGCGCATCATGTTCAGGCTTTCCCGGAGCACATTGCCTCCTTGTCAATGTCGAAGGATTCCGTCCGTTCTGGCAACGCCTAGGCGGTCAATACAGCAGACGGTGCCAACTAGAGCCCCCAATCCTTATCCATTTCCGAAGAATGCTCGTCCTACGCCTCACCAAATCTTTCACCTTCCCCACAATGCCTCACAAAGCGACATAAAAGCCCGCTGTTCGTCCCACTCCTCTGCTTTGCATAGATTGTGTCGTTCTGATCCATATGTCTGAATAGACTACGACCTCGTTCGTATATATCACCCCGACAAGGGCCACCAAGGGCTTACACCGGAAGCAGCGCATGCACGTTTTCAGACCATCACGGCTGCATATGATGCACTTCGGGGCAAGACACCACTGAGTGCTGCTGGTGTTGCAACGGGTTTCCGAGCAAATGAAGCTCCACCACAAACTACGACAGCATGGCGGGCACGAAGCCGGCGGGAAGCATTGTATTCTGGCGGGGACGACCGGTGGAAGGATAGGGTTATTTTGGCAGGAGTTATTGCAGTACGTGCTCAGTGGCTTTGATTCCTCATATCCTACTCACTTGTTTGAAAGACTGTCGCACTTCTAGTGATCCAAACCTTTACAACGAGAAGGCAGGCCCTGGCTGAAGCTGTAGCTGCTCAACGACGCAGTGCAGCTGCCAACCGAGGTCCGGCACCGTCTGTCTCTACCGCCGATCCGGATAGTCGGCTTAGCGCGTAACAGCGGCGAATGGCCTGAACAACATTATCTTAGATGCCTTGTAATCACCCCCTAATATCCCATGTATTGGCGAACTAAAGACTACGGAACAACTAGAAGTAAAGTCCCACCCACCCGTCCGACTTGACAATCACCCTATCATCACCTTGCTTGTTCCCTGCCCAATGCGTCCAGTCCTGCTTCTCGTCGCGGCTTTTGCGTGTTGTGGTTGTGAAGGATTGAAGGTTATACGTGGTAAAACCTGGGGCCTCCATTGACACTTTGCCTCCGAACTCAGCTTTCTTGTAATGCAGGTACATATCACTCTTGCCTGCAGAATGGCGGCTCGAGATTGGTCGCTTGAAAACCTTGGAACTTGAATAGAAGATATCGGTTCGACCTGCTCCGGTATTCGTCCTAAGTATGGCTGGTTCGGGGCTGTCCATGTCTCTGGGTTCGGAAGGAATAATATGGAGATTGGTGACCCCACTAGCCCTGGTGGTGATTTGCATTTCCTCAACCACAGCGACGTCTCCGACCATCCACCCGTGCCCTATCTCCAGCGTCGTCTTCTTGCCACGGATACCGTCAGTCGGTAAGACCATGTTTTGGGGGTCCTTCCGCTTCAAGTTGACGGAGAGGTTGTCCAGTTCGACATTCGCATCGGGATCGAATTTGAGATGTGTTTTCGTGTAGGTGGCGATACGAAGGTTCTTTAGTGTTTGCGGGACATACATCTTGATGTCATACCGCAGGCAAGACTTGATTGCACGGGGTGTGGATATCTGGAATTGGCCAGCAACGGATTCCTTGGTGGCCGGTTCAGGTTCTCGGATATCGACCATCTTCAGGAGTGCTTGGTCTTCGGTGCGTATGGTCACCTCGTACTTGACATCGGTCGCATCGGGGGCACCTTGAGCGATGAGCAATGTTCCAATGGCCTCGCCGATTGTTTCAAATGAATGGCTGGCCGAGGAAGCGTGGACGGGTATATTAAACGTAGCAGAGAATTTGAAAGGAGCCTCTCGACAAACGAGAGAAGTACTGAAAGCAGGCATATCTTCTAGACCTGTCGGTGATCCCTGTAATTGGCGTTGTAAACCCAGTAACATAAATTCAAGGACTCTACTAACAATGAACGACCAGAAGAATATCTTCTTGGCAATGAGACCGAGTAGGAGAATACCAGTAGCTTTCCAGAATAGACCACAGCTAGATATAAATATAAATGTTCAATCCTTAAAGTCCTGATTGACATGACTTACTCGATCCCCATGCAAACGCAGCAGTTGGCCTTCCTCACGGGCCGCCTTCGATCCAACAGTTCAATGTCAATTCTCGGCTCATTGTTTCCAGAGGCATCACGTCGAGCATTCTCCACGCGTGCCTCCTCGACAGTCATGGTATGCTGGTCTGTGTAGACTCAAATCAACTGGCCGTATTCACGTTAACCAAGTACTTACAATCATTCCAAGTTTCCCTCAGCTTCAGAGCAGCCATGATAGCACCTATTGTGGCTAGGTAGACCAGCCATGTGCGGTTTGCCTCTGAAGACACATTCACCCCAACATTGGCCCCTGCCATGGTTGCGGTTAGTAGCTGAAAGCAATATCACTTCGCGCTTGGAGAACGGCGATTGGTCTCTGACATTGCCAACAGACACGTTGACCTTCGAACCGAGATACTCGGATAGACATCATCCAGGGATCTCGTTTCGGTTACTGACAGTGAGTGTGGGATTTGATTTCCATGATTCTATACAAGATTGCCTAATGCCCAACAGATTGGTAATTAAACGATAAGTTATTGTCCATGCAAAGTGAATATCTAGAAGTAGAGGCCGGTCCAACCCCTCGAGCTGACGACGATCGAGTCACCACCGTCCTTGTCCCCTCTCCAATGGGTCCACTCGGGAGTTTCACCACCGACTGGCTCGTTATTCATGAACGGGGAGAGACCAGATGCACTAAAGGACTTGGAATCCAACTGGACACGGCCATTGAATTCAGCCTCTTTGTACGTCAAGTATACATCGCCGTTCCTCGAGGACATGTGGGAGCTGGTGATAACACGCTTCCAAGCCTTGGAAGCAATGTAGAAAATGTCAGTCCTTCCAGCACCGGTGACGGTACTCAAGTTGGCAGATTCGGGGTTGGATCCATCAACAGGCTCCCAAGGGTGGACACGAATATTAGCGACACCATCGCCTCGCTGGGTTTGGATTTTGCTCTCCTCGACAATTGCGACGTCTCCGACAATCCAGCCACGGGTAACTTCAAGGGACATGGCCTTCCCGCGAATGCCTGTAGTTGGGAGGATCATGTTCTGTGGGTCCGTCTTGTACATTGTAACGTAGAATGAATCGAGGTCGACGTTAGCGTTAGCGTCAAATTGAACGTGCATCTTGGCATGTGAAGCGACATGCAATCTCTTGAGGGTCGGAGGAATGTACATCTTGATATCGTAGCGCATGCAAGCCTTGATAGGGGTGGGGGTGGTAATACGCAACTGGTCAACAGTGGGATTGCCAGGTATGGGGTAGTGAATGCCGATGAAATTGAGTAGGGTCTCGTCCTCAGTACGAAGAGTCATTTCATACTTGACATCTGTCGCATCTGCGTCACCCTGAGCGATGATGAAGGTTCCAACTGCGTCGCCTTTGATGTCAAAAGTGTGGCTTGAATGTTCACTGAGAGGAACAGTAAAGACAGTGGTAGATTGGTTATAAAGGTAGGGAGCGTTTTGGCAGCCCAGAGAGCTGCTGAAAGCTGGCATGCCTTCAAGGCCGGTGGGTGCATCCTACGTAGAAATATATAAGCCCCAGCTCTGAGCACAGATGTGAATAAATGGCGTACAGTAACAGCCCACCGAATGAGTTTGATGGCATTCCATATTGTCACCCCGAGAAGGACGATACCAAATGCCTTCCAGAAGAGTCCGCAGCTGGATGAATAGTTCAATAATCTGAACATGAATCCCTGGTTAGTACGTACTCGATTCCGCAGCACATGCAGCAGCTCTTCTTTTTCTTGGGACGAACATTGGTCGGCAGTTCGGTGTCCAGCAAAGCAATGCGGGCCTCATCCTCACCAGCAGCATCCCGATAAGGCGAAGTCAAGGCCACACGACCTTCCTCTTCATCAGTCGAAACAGCCTTGTCTACACGCAGGCCCCGTCAGCCAGAGATAAATACTCTGGATAGAGACGATTACTCACACTCATCCCACTTCTCTTTCAGTTTGAGGGCGGCCATGGCTGCTCCCACCATTCCAAAGAACGAGAGCCCATTACGAGCAGGCTGTGAAGGCATAGTGAATCAAGGGGGAATAGAGTGTACCTGCTTGCGGAATGACTCTCTGGGTTTTATCTCCATCATGGTCTTGTTCACACCAGGGACCGTGGCTGACGCGCTCTGACGGCTGGCTACGTTATGCGAAGGCGTTTCAATCCCGACTCAAAGGATCATTGTGAGGCACAAAAGGACATACACTGCCCAGGCACCGCGTTTCGCGATGAAAACGGTTGAACGGTAATCTGTGGTAATCCGTAAAGCCTCAGAAGTACACATTCATTGTTGTGGCAAATACAACGGTCAATAGTCATAACGTATACGGAGTATCTAGGCCAAAGTTCCCTAGCCAGCTTTTTAGGATACACTAAAGATTTGGACAAATATGCCACTTACCATAGGGTCCCAGGGAGGCAGAACAACCTTCTCGCCAGAATTGAACACATCGACCAACTCCTTAGGCGCGAAGGGCTTCGGAACAACCACCTGGTATACAAATCTATAAATGGCGTCAGCGCTCAAAAAGCGGACCCGAAGCTCTTTGAAATATACTCACTGCTCGAACCAGCGATCAGTCATGACAAAGTATCCATCCTTGCCGGCATCTTTGCCCCATGAGTTTTCGACCTTGTACCGCACGGGTTTCCCGTTGTCATCAAGGTGAACGCCTGAAATTACCATGGCGTGAGTCATTGCAGACTCATTCACACGCAGACGATCTGCTTTCGTGAGACCAAGAGTGATGTCGAAGGCATTCTGAACGGAGAGGCATTACTTCACTACTATAGGTCTGAGGATAACCAAAGAAATGTACCTCATACTCAAACAAAGCGGTATCCATGATACCACCAGCGTTCTCAGAGAACTTGCCAACATCACAGCCAAAGAAGACCGGATGACCTGCTTTAATCATCTACACGCGATCGACTGAGTTAGATAATGTTTATTGGTGGCATATGGGTAGCATTACCTTGATCACGGCGTTCTTCATGTTCTCGATCTCAGTGTTGACATCTACAGATCAAGTTAGTATTTGGGATGGAACGCTGATCAAGCTTACATAGAACAGGTCGAGCGCCCCAGATGTTGCCCAACTTGTCAACAGTGTAAAGCTTGGAGTACTCATTACGCGGATCATTAATCAGAGAGAACGAATCCGAGACTGGGTATGGCTTGGTCGCGAACTGTTTGGCGAACTCCAACGGCGTTCCTTCCCATTTGCCGACCTTTTCATCCTTATCGATGTACTCCCAAACAAACTTCTTGTCAGCGCTAGGAGGAACGCCCAGGGTGGCGGTCATGATGGTATAAATCTCCTTTACAAGGTCCTCTTTCTTGGAGCGCAGAGTCGACAGGGCAACCGCCTCCGGGATAGAAGAGGCCTTCAATGAAGATGCCAATTTCCTCAATACCAAAGAGTGCTCGCGGAGCTTGGTCTTAATAAGGGCGTTCAAAGGGCCGGAGAGGGAAGAATGGAATGACTCGGGATAGACGGTCTGGGGAACGATACCGTAATGCTCGATAAGGTTGACAGCCATGTCCCATTGACCACCATCGCTGATGAGGTCGTCTGAGAGATGATTGACCAACCTATCGTCGATGGGAAGGTCGGCATTCTCGATGGAGAGCTCGAGGAAATAGTTGGCCTTGTTGAGCTTGTCCCAGAAGAACAGGTAGGACTAGAATCGGAGGAATACGGCGTCAGCGCTAGGCAACTAAAGCGAACAATAAATCATACCTGAGATAGTTGGAAGTCTGAGAGCTTCAATGTCTTCATGATATTGTACCTGAGGACATTGGTGGTAGCAAACAGCCAGCATCTGCCACTGCTCTTCTGGTTGGTCACAGGCCCAGTCTTGAAGTCCACGACGTGGTTGAAGACGTGAGCGTCGTCAATGCGTGCAGCGCGCGACGCCAATGCTTGACGGATGTCCGAATGAGATAGGATTGTCCTAGCCAGCTGCACTTTGGGATTCGCAGCAAGATCTCCCTCCCAGGAACCCAACACCTGAGCAGTCAGGGCTCCGCTGGAGGAAAGCGGAGAAGAAAGCTGAAGCGAGGACATAGCAGTGACAGCGTCAATGTATTTCTCGTCGATAACTTCCTTGGAAGCGTCAGTAGGCTTGGAAGGCTGGGAACCCATAGTTCTGTCCGAGGTTGTTATGGTAGGAGTCAGAGATGTGTACCGGCACAGTTGGCCTGTCCGCTGCGGTTCCTCTATCTCGCTTTATGAGCAGTGATAAGCCCCGTGTCGCGTGCTTGACAGACCATATGGACGGCATATTGATCCGCAATAACCATAGTCCCTACGCCTCCCCCGCCCAAACTCACATATAGGGTTCTCAGAGCTCAGCGGGTCCTCTTCATGGAGGCAAAGAGGAAATCAGAGCAGATCTGCAAACTCTTACCGAATCATACACCTCTCGGTTTCTCAGGCCTCAATTACAGTGCTTAGCTCAAGTAAGATGGTACAACAAACAAGGATACAGTGGAAGTTTTGCCACCAAAACCTTCCGACCATGTTTTTACAGCGACTAGAAGCCCCGCCCTCTGCCGCGACCACCCCTACCGCGACCACCTCTGCCTCTGTCCAGGCCACCCCGACCCCTTGCTCCTCTGCCTCTGGCATCATCCTTCTTTCTCCCCTTAGGTTTTGGTGCATCGTCAACGAGGAGGGTATCTAATGGTAGAGCGTCGGGCAAGATGAAGTATCGAATATTGTTTCCGCGAATGGATAACGAATCGAGCGGGGTCGTGTCCTTATTTCTTAGCACAAGCTTGACAGTTTTTAGATGGGTATTCATCTGCATATCCACACCTTTACCAGTGGTCAGAACACAGCATTATATTCAACCGAAAACCTTGCCTGTGATCGTTCCATGAACAACCGACCCATTCTTGAGCTGTATGGTAACAGTCTCGTTGTTCAATTTCATCAAAAATCTATGTAAAGCGAGTATGAGCATCCCGGGACGAATCTGATCGAGAAACTAGAGTAGAACACGTACCTTACGAGCTTCATGGTTGCTGGCCTATGCTGCGCCTGGAATTAGACAGAAACAGGCGTCGAATAGGAAGATAGGCGTCAACGCGATGAACGACACTAACAAGAGCTAAGGGCGGAGTTTGAATTCCAGCTTCACTATGTCGCGCAGCCAAACGCGTCTGCTGCATTCGTCGCTATGGGCCGAATTTCCAGTAGCCTTGTTGTGCTCATTGCAATCCTAGCCGGCATATTCCAACTCTACGTCCGGCCAATTCTTGGAAAGCTAGGGCACGGCAGAGTACTTGAGCCCGTAGGGAACACCGACTGTAAAGTTGTTCCTGAACTCCAGGCCTGCGAGAGTTAGTGACGTCCCGTGTATCCTACATTTCTTTCCGCTGAGACGTCCAATTCAGAAATTGTGATACACCAACCATCGGGGCTTCTGTACCTCGCATGCTCTACAGCGTCAAGACGGCTTCAATGGATGCCTGCTTTGACCCGGTACAATGCCAATGGTGCTACCGGAGATGACTATGTGGCCACCTACAGCCCCAAGACCGGGGCTATCACTCGCCTGAAATTAAAGAACTTCGCCGATTCAAGGGGCTTGTCCACTCATGGAATGGACGTCGTGCCTTCTGCAGCTTCTTCTTCCGAAGCCTTCGTTTACCTGGTTAACCACCGTGCTCCCAAAGGAACTGAACCGGTCCACAAAACCGGTGCAGACTCTTGCATAGAAATATTCAAGACCACATCTGGCGGAGATACATTGACACATGTGAAGACTATAGAGAGCCCTGTTATTATCGCACCCAACGATGTGGTCGGCTACCCGGACGGAGAAAGCTTCTACTTCACCAACGACCACAGCACCAAACCTGGTGGCTTCGTAAGTATCCTACTCCACGTGTGATCAATGTTCCCGATTGCTGAAGTCTCTCCTAGCTTCGTGAAATCGAGCCCTTCACACGCTCTAGAACCTCCGTAGGCTTCTGCCACGCTGAAGAGGGATGTAAGTATGCGATCACCCGGTTGAGAGGCAGTAATGGTATTACCCGTGCCTCCAACGATACCATCTACGTCGCAAACACAGCGGACAACAAGATTAGCATATTGGAGAGGCAATCCGACAACTCGCTTGTAGTCACAGATGTTGTCCAGACCAGTAATTCGCCCCGCCGTCAGTTCGCCGTCCAGGAAATGAGCGCTTATGTTTTTCCAGATCGTGCTCTTGACAACCTATCGATGGACGCTGACGGGGCGTTGTGGGCAGCAGGTTCGTATCTTATGCGGCGTCGTTAAATGAAGCTTCCAGTGACATTTGCCTGCAGGCATCCCTGATGTTATCGCTATGATGAGGAAGCAACTTCAAGACCCACCCCAACCTGTTGGTTCCACGGGCTTGCGCGTCACTTTGAATAGAGGTGAAAGCTCGTTCTATGGAGAGAAGTACAAGATCGATAAGGTGAAAATCCTTAGATATTAAAAGATAATGTCACATAGCTGACCTTGACTGGTTCCAGGTGTTTGAGGATGATGGAACTGTTGCGCCTGGTGCCACCACTGTAGCTTACGACAGCGGGCGTAACTTACTTTACTTGCATGGTGAGGATACTGCTTGTTTTTAGTAGCACACGAGTTGAAAACCTTTTTTTTGCAGGCTTGTTATCATCCCAACTGGCTATTTGCAAGCTCTGAGAAGGATGATTATTTGCATGTCTTTGGTTTGACCTGTAGACACGACGAACGTGCGTACCAGACGCTATTCGGGGTACCCTGATCGTATGGAAGGCGGCCAGCATGCAGAATATGGCTTGGGGTCTTGGCAATAACATGATGTAGTGTAGTGGTGTGCACTATGGTGTGCAGACATTCGTGCACAAATCTACAGAACTATGTGATCGCAACAATAGACAGCCTACCCGGCCCTAGCGAACTTTATAGGGCTGAATGCAGTTGTGGTTAAATGGAAGTTTCAATGAAATTTGACAGGAGCCAACATGCCGGACCTCCGTGCCGTATGTGGTGGTCCAAGATAAGCTGTGACGCCGAGCACATTGTTTATCACATACCAGTTTGACCTTGGCTATTTCTATCTCGCTGCTGACCCGAAAAAAACGTCGTTACGCCCAATGGTACAACTCTTAGAGGTCAGCAAAGTCCAGTTTTCCCGCTCATTCCAGTTGCTGAAAAGACATAGGTGACGACACCGGGTCTGATATACATATGTCTTGGTGGCTTTGTGGTCGCTGTAAGTCGCTTGGCACTCCCAAGAAAAAAGTGGCCTCTCAACACCAAATTTATCTAGTTCTCGATGGTCTCGCTGCTGATGAGAGAAAAGGTCAGATTTCACAGTTCAGTCCACAACTATGATCTCATACAATCCCCTTTTCGGTTCATCCAGCTTTTCGTCAATGAGGTCGTTCTGGGTACTGCATTCGGCGTCATCATCGGCCCTCATGTGGCTGGCGTATTCGACCCGAGATCCTGGTCTGGAGATATAATCTTTATTACTCGTGAAGTCACTCGTATCGTGCTTGCAACTGGCCTTTTCGCCATAGGAGTAGAGTTGCCCGGTTCGTATATGGCACGCAAGGCGAAGAGTTTATTTGCTATGGTCGTTCCTACCATGGCTATCGGCTGGGGAATTGTGTCTGGTACGTCACAGTTATCTTGTATATGATGTTTATATTGTCTAACGTTTCATTTGCAGGTATCATCTATGGTTTATTCCCTCAAATACATTTCTTCGGGTGCCTCGCCATTGCGGCCTGTTTGACACCGACAGACCCGATCATCTGTGCTGCCATTGTAGGCAAGTCTCCGCAAATCAGAGTGAGAATCACGCGGTTGCTCATTGCATTTGCAGGTGGAAAGTACGCTGAAGACCATGTTCCAAGGGAGCTCCGTCACATTCTGTCAGCGGAGTCCGCCGCGAACGATGGTCTTGCTTTCCCATTCTTGACCATCGCTCTCTATCTTCTTACGGATTCCACACATCGTGAAGCTGTCACTCATTGGGTGGTTATCGGCTGGCTGTGTAAGCTTTTGGTTGTGTTTTCATAGGCCCCCAACCCCTGACTGAAGACTGATAACTATTCGCAGACCAAGTGATCATGGGTACAATCGTCGGGGCCGTCATGGGTCAGTACCATATTTTACAGTTGCCTTTCAAAGCTTATCGTGTGTGTAGGCCTCCTCTTCTCCCGTTTAATGGGGTTCGCCTATCGACACCGCTACATTGACCGACAGTCCTTTGTTGCTCAATACCTCGCCTTGGCCATCTTTATTGCGGGTGTCGTCAGTGTCATTGGCAGTGATGATCTATTGGCTGCCTTTGCTGCCGGTAATTCTCTTCACGTGAAGTCCCTCCCCATTCTCCTAAAAGAAAACACAGGTTGCGCCATCTCTTGGGATGAGGAATTCAACAAGAGAACAGAGAATGAATCATTTGCCTCTGTTATCGACCTTGTTCTCAACTGCAGCTGCTTCATTTACATTGGGGCCTGGCTCCCTTTCACGAGCTTCAACAGTCCTGAACTCGGGATAGTCCCTTGGCGGCTCGTCGTCCTATTCCTGTGCATTCTGGTCCTCCGTCGGATTCCTGCCATCTTCGCCCTGTACAAGTGGATCCCAGAGATAGCCTCCTGGCGTGAGGCCTTCTTTTGTGGCCACTTTGGACCTGTAAGTTGGTTTAAACTACACAATTAGATGGATCACTAACCCTTGGATGGGCAAGATGGGAGTTGGGGCCGTCTTCATCTCCAGTCTGGCTTTGCATAGACTTCCTGAACCTCAAAATCCGCCACAAGGGCGTCAAGAAATGACTGCTGCTTGCCTGGAACCAATCGTGTCCTTCGTTGTTCTGGGATCCATAATTATCCGTGAGTCTGGAGCCTGATTGCGGCGCACCAGACATTCCTCATTCACCTTATAGATGGCCTCTCCATACCCTTCTTCTCGCTAGGAAGAACTACCTATACATACACCAGGACAATAACCAACCGCTCCTCCACCAAAAACCCAGATTGGCTCACTGCCGTAAAAGATATAACGATGATAAAGCGCGAGAGCGAACCTGGCCGTACAGACATCGAGGCCGTCGAGGTGAAAGAGATTACTTCCCCTGCACCCTCCGTGCTAGCCGATCGCCGCGTCCAAAGCAACCCAGGTTCAGCCAACGTGTCTGTCACGGAAGTCAATAAGACCACAGCAAGCCGTGACTCTCCTTCAGCCATCGAAGAAATTACCATCAGTGCCCGAACACCCAAGGCTTCTCCAAGACCATCTCGTACCGGTACCCCGCTGCAGAGTGTCCGTTTCCCGCCCGCCGCTGCTCAATAACATTGGCCTATAGTCCTCTCCAGGTGCTTGAGGTGGACTATAATAACAGCGGTTGAATTCTTCGGTTACGGACATTTGTGCATTTGGATATCTTCTTGTTGGCTACGTACTACACATGTACCCGTTATTACAAAAAACGAATTATACATCGCGTCTCGGAAAAGAGTCCTCTGTCAATAAGTATAAATGGTTCTAACTCCTCAGAAGAATGAAAATTGGTATTTGTCATATCTGAAGTCGGTTGGTTCCAACAAAATATTTGTTAGATGGAGCCAGTCCTCTATTCCAATGGATTAGTACGACCAGACTTGTGAAAAAAGAGCTCATCAGTACATGTCCATTAACCTCGTCAACGTGAAATGCATACCTGATGATCACCGCCTCTATCGGGGCCTTCACTGCATCCACAGAGCCAGTCATGCCACCATCTCACATCCTTCGGGGGCTCGGAGGGCCTTTCCGAGGACGGTGTCGGAGAAGGAGAAGAGACTGGTCTTGGCTGGCCGTTTATAATAGTCGGGGGAGTTCTCGGCGAAGGCAAGTCCAGCGGCCTCGGAGGCGGTGGTTTCCGCAGTTCAGAGCCATGTCGAGATAATGAAGGGGTCACACTGAGTGTGTCGGAAGACGTGCTACCCTTGGATTGTGGGTCTGCAAAAGGAGACGTCGCTATGTCCATCTCGTGGGTATTCGTGAAGGGATCATCAGACTGTCTTGGAGGGGGTGATATAGATGGTGAATGCAAAGGACTAGGGGTCGGACTAGCGTTGATATCCTGCATGTTAACTCCAGAAATGTTCTCCTGCGATTGCAGAGCAACATGGGTCCCAAGAGAACTGCGATGTGTTGCATTCTGTGTCTTTTGGCCTGGCCAAAGCAAACTGGCGCGGCGGGTAATGTCACCCAATAGTGAACTTGACGTCGACTGCACAGATTCTCGTGCTTGTTTTCTTCTTTGTCGTTCAGCCACCTCCCATCTCCTTAGATTCTAAGTTGAGTTGTGAGCAAATTGCATTCCGGTGTTTGAATGGCAACGGACCTCTTGCACGCGGCGTGTCTCCGCCTCATCATCGTTGACAGGAGGGTATGTGAGGGAGTCAGCCGTCGTAGGGGTCGGTGGTTCATCGTCATTAACGAAAGGATCAGCCTGGACGTCGTCAGTCGCCTTCTGCTTGCCCTTGGAGCTCTGAGGATTCCCGTTGAGCCAAACCCGTTCGCTACTGTTGCTTGCGCTCGTTGATGGAGACGGTGAGGGTGAGTTTTGACTATAGGGCGTCACCGTCTCCATAGACGATCGTGGCGAGGCCATGACTTATGACAAAGGAATGCAGTGCTTCAACGTCGTGGCTGGCTGCGACGATGGATGGTCGGCGGAGTGGTGGCGGCTACTTGCAGGGAATGACCATAAGCGGAATTATATTGCCATGGCCTCTATGACGAAAACTCTACGCGGAGTCCGATGCAACCAGGGGTGCTCTCTCACTCCAAATTTTTGTATACAGGCTCTTAAGATAGTGGTATAGTAAATTTTTAGATTTGTCCGTAGAACTGTTCTACAAATGTCATTAACCAGCTGCGAGCAAATGTAAGAAATAGCAGTTGAAACAAAACAAAAATTATCCAAGGGCAGTAAGGAACCGAAGAAATCCAAAATTAGAAGCGATTCTCATTTTTCCTCATCACCAAGCCGTCGTCGTATTCGGAGCTGCCGTCGTCATTATAGTAGTTGTTACGCAAGCCCGATGACTTGGGAGCACCACTCTGCAAAATAGGTTGTGCATCGTCGGTGTAGGTGCTGCTGCGCTGACTGTTGCCATTGCCAGGTAGAGAGAGGATGGAAGCGCGTGCGGTCTCCCGCATTTGTTGGAGGTTCTGATGGAAGGCGTTCTGAAGAAAGGATGAGCGTGTGTAACTTTGGACAGCGTGCCAAGCGCATTACCTGTTCTCTCCAGTATTGCATACGCTTCTCGCGCTCTTGGTCACGCTGCTTCCTGTGTGTGAAGTAGAGGGCAAAAAGTGTGCCAAACATACCTATGGCCGACTATAATTGAGACATCATACAATATCGCCAAGAGGGATACATACCACCGAAAATACCCAGGCCGACAACAATGTAGACCCAGATACCGAAGTGATGAGGAATCGACTCGCTAACACCACAAACACCTGAGGACAAGCAATTCCAGGAAGCACACCTAGATTCCATCATCAAGTCCAGCCCCATGGTGTGGTAAGGGGACTCGAACACTCACTCCTTGTCAGCAGTGCAGCTGTCACCAAGATTCTTCTCGGGCTTGCATACTTCGGTGGCAGCATCACAGTAGAGTCCGAGTATGCAATTGCCGCTGTTGAAATTGATTCAGTTGCGAGCAGAAGGGTAGAAGGACCAAGGCGAACTGACCGAGAAACGATATCAATGAATTCGCCGTTGGCTCCATAGGCGATGTATGGGGTGTTCTCAGGAACACATGGATTTCCGAGAGTCACGTTGGCCCATCTATGATTATCCGTTCAAGAAAGGACATATGAGCATAACAAGGTAAATGACATACCTGCAGATGTTCTTGATACAGACAGCTCCATCGACGTTGATACCCCGTCCCGAGGTGTCTGCTAGGTCCTTGGCGTTTGGCGGGGGCTCACATTGATCTATGAAACGAATGCTTGTCAGTATCCCTGTTCAATTGAGAAATGTACGTCGTGTTTTGCTCACCATCACGATTCAACTGGCAAGGACTGTCGACGCGCAAGATGGGTTGGCATCCACTCTCCTCATCAGGGCAGAAGAAGCCCTTGTCGCATTTTGGCGGAAGAGTCTGGTCTTTTGTGTATCCAAACGGGTATTCGTCCCTTCTGCATTTCCTGGCTTTACAAGTGCCGTTGTCACAGAAAGTTGTCGAGTCGCATTCGCTCCAAAACTGAAAGGTTCCTGCTTGGAGGCGGTTCTCTCCTAGATTGCAGGACTGGCCTTCTGTGTAGGTACCAGCCCAAACGAATGAAGATGTTGAGAAGAAAAAGAGTGTGAAGGGTAGTAGCAGCATCGTTGGTGGAAGTCTTGAAGGTAGAATGGAAAACTACAAGCGACGTTACTGGGAGCTGCGGCCAAAATCAGTCGACGCAGCAACGACACTGCTTAGGTAAGCTGTCATTCGGCATGTACGGCTTCAGTCTCCTTGCTCTGCAGCTCAACGTGCATCCAGCATGTTCAGGCAGATTCTCAATGCTCTTGTAAATCTAATCTGTGGTTCCCCAGAGCCACAGAAACCACCTCAGCAGCATTATTCACCTCCTCAGCATCAATACCCGCCCCAGCATCAACAACCGGTACCTCACAAGCCTCCTCAGCAGCATCACAAACCCAGTAGTCCCCCTCACCGTCCCCCCGTCAAGAAATATGAGGCAAGTCTATTCTTACTATTCTATGGATTGTATACTCATATTTTCACTACCAGGATGATAACCAGATCAACCAACACAATGAATGGTATATCAACACACGTGCCCAAGCTAACCAGGAAGGAGATGCAATGTCCGGATGCTTCGACCAAAGTCACAGGGCATACGAAAGCGGAGACAAAGCCGGCGCAAAGACCCTCTCCGAGCAAGGCAAAGAGCACCAGCGTAAGATGCAATCTCTCAACAAGCAAGCAGCCGACTGGATCTTCACTGGTGCCTATTCAAATACCCCTTCTGTATCGTTAGTTGATTTTAACAATGAACCATTTCCTCTTCTTCTTCAGAAAACAATAAGGTCTTTATATCTTTGAATTACTGGCGCTCCGACCGCGATTATAACGAGTGTGACCTCAGGATAGCCGAGACGGAGAAGTTGATCTTCACGGTCTATATGTCAAGGAAGCCATTGAGCGCACCGACGTAGCAATTGAAGAAGCAAAGAGGTCTGGCAGATCCGAAGTCCATCTCATTGTTGGTATGTGCACGAACGCCCAATTAATTTGAGCCCGGCCTTACGAATCCTGTTAGGCAAAGGTCTTCATTCCAAAGGCGGTGTGGCCAAGTTGAAGCCAGCCATCGAGGACCTAATGAGGAAGTAAGTTGGCTCAATGCTACCTTGGGGAAACCTTCTAAGGATTATAAAACAGGCATAGCCTCCAGGCTGAGCTTGACCCTCACAACGCAGGTGTCCTCGTTGTGCAGATCAACGCAAGCCGCGACAGAGGCGTTGGTGCAGATGAGATTGCACGCCGTCTTGACAGACAAGACGAGGGCTGTATCATCATGTAATTCTTAGAACTCGATGCAGTTAGAAGAATGACTACCTCGATAGAATAATAATTGTGTAAATATATGCTACAATGTATGATACTACATAGCCTCGTTGAAACTTTTGGGTTTCAAGAGAAAAGCAAGGTGAAAAAACTGAGCAAGTAGAAAAGAGCTAAGATAAGCACCAGCGTCTCCTCATATCTCGAGTCCAACAAGAACATAGGCGGGGTCGACTTGATAAACAGGCTTTGTGACCACAGTTCCGCCAACATACATGAGAGAATGAAGGAGCGAGCTTAATTTTGGAGAGGAACGCTCCAACACAATCACAAGCGCAGAACAACCAAGCTGCTCATCTGCCAAATCCAGTAGGGCAACAATGCTACAAAAATTATCGTTAGGTGGAAGGAACGCGGCTGGTGATAAGGATGATAGAAAAGCGTGGGACTTGACGCACCTTTCTCGAAGACTGACGGCTTCAGCACTTTTACCATCTACATAGAATGTCTTGGGTTGATTAGGGAGTTCCAATACAACACCGTCGAATGCAGCACCCATGTTCGGAGTAGAAATGGATACCTTCTGTGCATAAGGCAAAGCTTGAAGTCCATCGCGTGGGAAGAGGTTCATCAAGAACTCGAGCGAAGCCTGGTCAGCATCTTTTCGTGCTTTGATAGGGGCATTGGTTGGTGGTGTCTGGAGATCGATGCTGCCACAATCGCTTCCATCGTCCGGAGAAAGTGGGGGCGTCGAAGCGTTGGAGCCAGTCCTCGTGGTAACCACGCGCGGGATAGGTACAGGTCGGCCTACGTTGTTGAACTTGTTGATTTGCTGAGAGGTTGCGGAAGGGTGAAGTTTAGAAGAAAAATAAGAAGGTGAGGTAGAGAGAACAGGCGCCGGACTGTCTGTCACCCAGTCCGACGACCCCCGGTCAGGAGGGCATTTCACTTTAGGGGTGTCAAAAGCGCCACTACACGAACGCGTCCAGTCAGTTCGAGGCGCTTGACAAGAAAAATAGATAAGCCCTTACCTCGGGTCCCCCAGAGAACGTAGTAGAGTAGTAGTATTTATCGTTCGTGCCCTGAAGGTGGCACACAGCGATCACACTGGCATCGGTGTCGAAAGGAAGAGAAGCCCCATCTCCAACGGCTTGACGGCCGTTGCTGTGAATATTTATGAGATACATTATCGTAGTGAAGTTTAGCAGATACGTACGTGGGGCAAAGACTAGATGTCCGATTTATAATATTTGTCATTGAATTCAGCGACATGTTCTGCCAACTTGATAGCTTGTAACTGGGTGAAGATAAGAGGTTGTTTGGGCTGCCAAAAAAACTTTATTAGTGCGTGGTCACAACGTTCCGGACTTTAGAACGTACGTTTGATATGGCCGCACGTTGGCTAGATGGTGAGTCGATGTAAAGAGCGGAGCAATGAACAAAGCGTCCTAGTCTCAGCTGACTCCTCCAATCCAAACACCCGACAACAACCGGCTCGGCAATCGCCGGTTACGCACGTTGCTGTGTGATAGCAAGAATTTGAGTGGAAGGAGGTTCAACACCGTTGAAGACAGCGACCTCAAGACCTGTGAGTAACCCCTTCATGCCTCTGAATGCTGAGAACGGACGTATAAACGTCTGTTGCATCGTATTACGGACACATTTGCTGAACTTCACCGTTTTATCGGATGGATTCGAATCCCACTATCTGGATGACCTTGACTGACCATTCGATCTTCTAGATTTCGCCAACTACTAAAACATGGCTGACGCTGCACGAGGACGTGGTGGATTTGGACGTGGTCGCGGAGACCGTGGACGTGGACGCAGGGGACCTCGCCGTGGAGGACGCAAGGATGAGGAGAAGGAATGGTGAGTTCGGCGTCCAGGACTCCCAAGGATCCAGAAGTCAGTTTTGTTACAGGGTTCCCGTCACCAAGCTCGGCCGTCTCGTAAAGGACGGAAAGATCAAGTCCATGGAGGAGATCTACCTCTTCTCACTCCCCGTCAAGGAGTACCAAATTATCGACTTCTTCCTCCCCAAGCTCAAGGATGAAGTCATGAAGATCATGCCCGTTCAGAAGCAAACTCGTGCCGGTCAACGTACCCGTTTCAAGGCTTTCGTTGCTATCGGTGACGGTGAAGGCCACGTCGGCCTCGGCGTCAAGTGCGCTAAGGAAGTCGCAACTGCCATCCGAGGTGCTATCATCCTTGCCAAGCTCTCCGTCATCCCCGTCAGGAGAGGTTACTGGGGTGCTGCTCTTGGTGAGCCTCACACTGTACCCTCAAAGGTCAGCGGAAAGGTCGGCTCCGTCATGTGCCGCCTCATCCCTGCCCCCCGTGGTACTGGTATCGTTGCTGCCCCCGCATCGAAACGTCTGCTACAGCTCGCTGGTGTTGAGGATGTCTACACACAATCAAAAGGTTCAACGGCAACTATGGGTAACTTCTTGAAGGCCACCTTTGCTGCTGTATGTGGGCATACTTTATCCGTTTTCCGCACTGCTGATATTCCCTTGTGTAGATCACCAAAACATACGCATTCCTCACCCCTGATCTCTGGCGCGAAATCCCTGTGTCCAAGTTCCCCTACGACGAGCACAGTGCCCACCTGCAGCTTGCAGCAGGCAAGAAGGCATACTGAGCGTTTATGGATGTTATTCGGCACATTTCTTTCCTTTGATCATGTATATCTTCAGAATCATAACCACGCTTTGAATCTGCACTGCATCTTGGCCTGTTGAACGTTTGACATTTTCGATTGATAGATGATTGAATGGTTCCGTTGATTCATCCAGCTGACGTTTGCATATATCTTGAATGGGCTCAAGCCATATGCTCTTGTCTTCGAGGAAGCGGAGTATGACATGAGCTGAATGTTGAGAGTCGGCCTGGTGATCTTGCTTGTTGGGACACATTTGCTCCAGAGGCCTTTGACACTTGACCACTGGTTTCGACCAGACCTTCATCATCTTCTGTCCTTTTTTCTCGCTGCTCTGGCCAGCGTTCAAAGCGTTTTCACCTGTGAGTAATGGCTTGTATGCGCGAACCTTGCTCCTGATTTTGCCCGCCTTTAGTATTCTTGGCTGGACTGGATCGTTCTGCATCTTTGTATTCTCATATTTCACGACTTTCTTCCCGTTTTAATGGCCTTGGTGTCCGCCAGTCGAGCACCAGAATTACGAACAAGCTCTTCAATACCACGTTCTCTTCGATCTTTTCAAAATCGTTCTTTGCGTGATCTCCAAGCGAAGGCAACGCCACCGCCACCCTTTCCGCCCCCCGAAAACCCTCAAATACGTACCACACAGGCTGCTCCAACACGATCTGTGCGGCGAGTCGACCCGCCACCTCTGGACGCCTCCTGCAGTGCTGAAATCGTCGACATGCTCTCTGTGTCTCTTGATCAGCGGTGAGTTGGTGCCTTCAACCTCTCACATCGCCAACTAATGCCTTCGTCCTAAGTTCACTTCTATCATCTTCCGGTCAGAGGCGGGACGCCTTTGAAATCAACCGGCAAAGTTGCCGCAACCTGTCCAATACATCCACGAGAACCGATTCCACAACCCATGATAGCCTAATGTCTGCGCACGAACGCCAACCACCCACTGACCCTCGTAAATCTAGGCGATATTGCACGGACTTCGGCTTAGGGCGTGCTGAGTTGCCCGCTATCCCAAGTCTGCTCCCGTCGACCTCGACACCACCCATCACGGATATCTCCAGTCTTGCCTCAACTCCAGTGACCGCATATACCGACACGGATGAAACGGAATCCATAGCCTCAATCCTTGGCTATCCGTTTCCCAGCCGCCTTCATATGAGGACCAATTCCGCCTTCGTCGTATGCATAGCTCTCCGAGCATTGTAGGAGAAGATACAAATGGTTATAAGCATATCATGGCGAAGCGTTATAGCGCGTTCGTTGCAAGGGCTGATATGCCCCATGATAATACTCCATCTCTCCTCGCGACTATCCACGATGAAGGTCCGATGTTAGAAGGCGCGGACAATGCAGCAGCGCATACGTTTATCCCCTGTCCACATATGCGGTCCCACCAAGTGCGCCATATCTTTCTCAGCGAAATCAACGCGTAGAGCCGCCTACACCCTACCAGAGGACCCGCTCTATTCCCCCAAAGCGTTTTGCGCCACACGTACATGACTCTGCCTCCATGGAAGGTCGATCTTTCATCAGCCTCAAACCAAGCCTGGAATCACTACATCGCTTTCACGCAAGCATGGATAAACTGAAGAAGTGGGACCCCCAGCGCCCAACTCAGAACGAACCACTTCCACCCTTGGGCAACCGCCGCGATTCTAGCAGACCCGCTAGGCGCGGTCCGACCGTGGTCAGCTTCCAAGGGCCACCTCCTCTCTTGCTGCCGCTGGCCGTCAAAAGCCTACACATAGAGCACACCTGTCCACAGCATTGACGGGGTTGGGCCTATCTTCATCCGCGGCAAACAAGACGAGTCTAGGAGCCCCTTTCCAACATCGCTCTACACGCAGCCATCCTGCCCTCCGCACTTCTGCACAGAAGGAACCCCCGATTCCCAAATCTTTTATTGATATTACGCCCGAACGACCAGAGCCTCAGGCCCACCATCTGGGCGCAAGCGGAAAGAAGGACCGTATGAAGAAACTTCTCCATCGAGCGAGTACGATGTTCAACTGGAATAAAGCTTTCGGTCGAAAGAAATGATTTTGCATCTCTCGGACCATCAATAAATGTCGATATAGACTTTGTAGTTGTACATCATATTATTTGTATATGAAGCAAATTGCCCGTGTATATTAGCCATGAAATAGAGTATCTACACACGAAAGGACTGGAAGCAACGTGTATCTGGGTCATAATGCCATGGGTGAAATAATTGAGATGTAGGGATCTCTAATACGTCCCACCCCTCGCTCGACCAGCTCGACGCCGGTTGCCGCAGCGGCAGCAGAGGATGTCGCCAATGAAGTTAAAGATGGTGACAATCACCTGAAGAAGCCAGTCAACCAATAGCAGCTTGGGGTCATCGGGAAGGACGTACTGTGGTGATAGCGCCAACGATAGCCATTATGACTGAGGCTATAGCCGAAATGACGGCGTTAATCCCACGACCGATTGCAGAGAAGATTGAACCCTATACATTCACTGGTCAGCATAGTATTCACCAAGGCCTTAGTAGAGTGGCACTAACCATCCTAGATAGAACTTGAACGTTATGATACCAGATACAGAGTTTGAAAAATTGTTATATACCTCCCGCACCCCTGAGCTTCCCGTCATGAGTGATGTCATCCGAGGCTTCCGGAACCACTGGTGGCTATTACACAACTCAAAGCTTCACCTCTTCCGGCGGCGCATATCGAGAAACCAACATCGGGCATTGGCTCCCCTCTCTATACTTTCCCCGAATGAAGGGCCTTGTCAGTACCCTAGGAAATCATGAGGTCTTACACCCCTGCAAAAAGGAGACTTGAACTTACACATTGGCCTTGATTATCTGGTCTTCCGTTGGTGCAAAGGCGAAATTGGTTAGGAGAAGGTAGAGAAACGTCTTGATTTCGATCAGGGAGAAGCGCATCCCTATGCAAGACTTTGGGCTGGGTCAGGATCGTGGAGTCAGGATCGGAAGTATACACATACTCGGGGACCGGCTGAGAAACTCAACGTGTTGGAAAACAGGCCTGGAAGCTCTGCTGCAGCTTTAGGGAGGTTATCCCATCTGTCCGGACTGAGATCCCTATCAGAAACGGTTTCCTTGTCCGCGGAAGGGAAAAAGTGCTCACACAAACTCCCAAGCGTCTTCTCCCCAAAAACCCTTGTCAAGGCTGAACCCCTCAATGGCTACGTGCACGAAGGTACCTTTCGGTACTGTTACGCTTCGCTTCTCATCAATGCTCCCATCTCGTCTATGAACCGGATGCATTGTCGGAACTTCATCATCCTCAGTAGCCACACGTATCGAAGAATGGACCGCAGGAATCAGACGCAAAGACTCCCTGATGACGTTGTGAAGAAAGGGGAGGTCCGCAATTTCGTCATATAGCGAACGAACCTCCTCGTCTGTAAGTCTAGACACTTCGCTTGGCGTGAGCGATGACACTGAAAGGAGTTCCTGTCTTAAGCGGGTTTGTAACTCCGGGTGTTGCGCAAGGAGAAGCAAAGTCCATGTCACTGTCAGCGATGATGTATCGGAGCCTGCGAACATGAAAGTATTGATGTTGTTGAGAATGTCTTCGTCTGATATCCGTTGTTCGGGTGGCAGGTCGGTTGCCATGTTGGATTTCACTGAACGTTATCCCACATTTAGTAAAGGTCTCCCAAGAGAGAGAGAGAGTTGCATACTCAGAAGACTCAGCAGGTCTTTGCCGCCAAATGTCTTTTCCGCTTTCTCTGCCTCTTCTATGCGCTTTTTTCGTTCTTGGATCAATTGACCAGCAACACGGTGTATAGTGTTCTGACATCGCTGTACAAGTCGTGTAGTCCCGTCGGGCTGCACATACAATTAGAGAAGAACATCTTGACAACTAATGGACGTACGAAGAGTTTGAGTAAAATAGGCATGTGGACACTGAGCACGCCTCTAAGCATGCCACCTTGTGATATAGCCTGCTCGAACATATCTTTGTATGCACAGAAAAGTTCGTTGGATTCGTTCTCAATGGCATTGAATTCGTAATCGAATCCTGAGTGATGTCGTCAGTAAAGGATCATGTACAAAGGGTTTTGAAACGTACCAGCCGCCCCAATCACATCGAACGTCGCTCTGCTTATCCAGTGGCAAATGTCTATTCTGAGTGCGTCTGAAGAGCCAGCACCTCCGCCTTCTGCCATCAGGATGGACCATCTGTCCTTCAGCTGAGTCCCTTTGCAAAAGACCACAGGCACAAGCTCCCGGAGGTTCTGTATCGAAAATGCAGGTGTTATAACTCGGCGCTGACGCTTGTGGACATGGCCTTCAGCGGCAAGCATGCCAGTCCCAATCAAGCCTGAGATGAGCCGTCGTGACTGCCATGGCTTTTCATAGACTGTTGATTTTTTCAGGATATGCGACACCGATACCGGATCCAGTGTTAGCAGCCTATCATCAAGCTTGGTTTGAAGTTAGCAGGAATCCAGCCACTTTCTGGGTTATTTTGGTTACCGGAAATAATCCCCGGATTCGTATAGTTCGTCCATATCGTTTCACAAGGGTTTCGTGAACTTTAGAAGATACAGCTGGTCTAGAGTAACGCCCGTAAGATAGCAAAAATAAGGGCTTAAAGGCCAAAAACTTACTCTAAAACAGCATACATATGGTTCTTGAACCATCCAGGCACAGGAGGACCAGCTATGCGTCGAAGAGGACTCCACAGAGGTTCGATGCATAACTTGTACACAGCATACAGAGCTAGTAGACCACATGCATAGAGCCAGGATTCAATCACCCAGGACAACATGACGGTTCAAAAGAAAGAGAGGTCAGGCCCGGATGCATGCTGAATTGAGCAAAGACAATAAGGATTCTGAAAGGCACCGCCACTCAGAGGAAAGGAAATACGGTCACGTGTGCACAAATCGTTGAGACGCGTCGACGCGTCGCACTTGTCGGGGTTTATTTAGAAGGACCGTCACAAAGTAGTTACTGCAAAGGAAGGGCTTGTTCTACATAGTAAATACATAGTTTAGGCACTAGAATACATCATAATAAACTGCTCCACAGTCGACCTTCGCTGCTTCAAGGATGAATTCTCTGGATGATTGCGCCAAGCCCGCCTCTGGGCCTCCAAAGCGTGCGTTTTGGCCTGTTCCATCAACTTTAAATACAATGGCTTTGCAGGTTTAGCGACAGCTGGTGGGATAGGGAAGTCGCCTAAGTCAACCGATACGCTACTTGTTCGAGTACTCATGGTGTAGATGCTTGACGAACTAGGCTCAGTGACCATGAGGAAAGGAATACGGGGTTGAAGCTGCAGGTGGTCCTCGTCGGCTAAACAGGACGTCTCCGTACGTGTCTCCAGGGAGAAGTTGCTGGAGATCGAGGACACAGTGGCAAGCGAGTTCTCGCAAGCCAGTGAGGACATAGAAAGCCCAGACTTAACGCCACCAGTTCCCAGGCGACCCGAGCACGAGCCTGATAGAGAATAAATGGTGCTGCAGGAGCTAGCTTTTGCGACGAGTGAAGGTTCCGAGATAACGATACTAGGGGAAGTTGCTGGGGCTGACGAGCTCTCGGGTACCCCTGATACGCTTGCTTGAGACGCGAATGCCATTAAAACGCCTTTCTTGTACTCGATGCTTTGCGAGTGGGCCCGTTTGACCTCAAAGACTTGAGCCTCATCTTCGTCCTCGGAACTCTCTGCCACACTTGTAGTTGATGCCATGGAAGTCATAGACGATTGACAGGAAGCCATCGGTGCCGGGGAAAATAGTTCGGTGACATCGGTCTCGTGCGTTTCTGAAGAACTTGAGGCTTGGGAGGCATCTGAAGCGCCTCGAGGTCGACCCACTCCAGCAGAAGAACTAGCATCACTGTAGGTCCCAGGATTAAGAGGGCAAGTCCCAGTCCGAGTAAGTTGTGTTATCTCTTCGCCCGTATGCTTGACGCCGTGACCTGGCAAAGAACGAGATGGAGGGATTATCCGGTTGAGGGCTGTTTGTGTCGAGGCGAAAAGATCATGACTCTGTGTTTTCTCGAGCTGTAGCTGAGGCGGGCCGTCAAAACGCTCAACGTACACGAATGTAGTCGGCGTGGTAATATAGGGATCGTCGTCATCGTCATCGTCAATGATAGGCTGTGGGCGGCCTATTTTCCTTGGCGAGAAGCCAACCCTTGGGCGAGGAGGTCGCCGATAGCAGCATTTAAAGGCGCTGGAAAGGGAGAACCAATGCGCCCTGACGAACAAGAAGACAGATATGAAGATCAGGACCATAGCGATGGCAGAGCCGACTGCAATGAAGACAACATCGGTGGACCCGTGAGGCGTTCGAAGATTGCGGCTGGGCGAAATTGTAAGTGAAGCAATCGCTGTGGGCTCAAGAGCAGAAGTCGCCGTGGCTGCCAAAGAATCCTTCCAAGGATCGCCGAATTCGCCGTTGTCCAGCGGCGTTGCCAGTTATGATAGGATATGTACCGAGGGCTACGAAGCCTGTGACCAAATCTACTCTTGCGGATATCATGAAGGCGGGGTGGTGCGTGAAGAGCCGTCGGGGCTGGTCGCAGAGGGGTTGTGTGTGGTTCCACGGCCTTCGAATGTTCGTATTGACGGGTTGAAACGAGTGGAGCCATGTTGCTCAATAGTCTAGCGAAGTAGTTGGATGTGGAATAGTAAAGACAGACAGCAATTACTTGCCAGCCCACCTAAGCTGCAACTTTATATATACCAGGAGGCTGACATGGTGTACAGATCGGGAGATTCCCCCTTGGGAGTTGTCCAGTGTCCCCGCGGAATGGGCCTGAAGGCAAGCGAAATGGTGGTTCAATTTCCAATAATTAATGGGCATCGTACATTCTCAAGAGTCCATGCACAAAAATCTAGCAATCATGATATGTACGTGTGGTCCAACTACTCATAACCTTGTACTATAGTGAATAAACTACAACATCCCGAACGAGTGTCGTTCAAATGAGAAAACCAGCCAAGCCCTAGCTTGATGCACAACATCCATCAACTTCCAACCATCGCCCTTATCGCGTTCAGATCCTTCGACAACTGGTCATACTTCACCGTTTTAGCCTTAAGCTCATCATCAGACAGCAAATCCCCAGAATCGCTTCCGGCTGGCCCCTGCAACATCCTCTTCTCGATCTTGATCCTCTGCGTCCGAATCTGCCCATACAGCTCGATGTATTCGGTGTATGCTTCCTTATATCGAGCCCGTAAGGCTGCACGGTCCTTGGGCAGGGGTTGAGGTTTAGGCTCTTGTTTCACATGACGACGGGTATCATGATCTCCATTCGGGGAGGGCGTAGGTAGAGTAGTCGTCTTGCTTGGTCGACGTATTTCACCTTCGTCCTCGGACGAGGATGTGTAGATGGGAGACTTCCTTCGTGACTTTCCGGACCCATTTGTCCTCACAGATTCACTTCGTCGATGCGAGGATGATGTCTGCGCCGGTGCTTTTGACTCTCGGGTCAGTGCAGCTCGAATTGCCGGGGACTGCTCCCTCTCCTTCTTGACCTTCGGTGACGGTGGCAAAGGCGGCAGCGGTGACGGCTCCTTCTTCACTTTCGGCTTTGTCCCAGGCGTCAACTCCGGCTTTTTGGGTAAAGATAGGTCTCTTGGCTTGGTATCCTTCAGTGTAGGCGGGGTCGCCAAAGGTGTTGACCCTGCCTCTATTTTCCGCTTCTTAGCCGCCAGGGCTCGAGTCTTCGAATCCTCATACTCGTCATCATCCTCCGCTGCCTGCTTCCTCTTCAAAGCGCTGCCTTCTCGAGAATCAGCTGCTTTCCCCTTCTCCTGAGTATGCTTGCTCTTGCTCGTACCCGCCCTATCGGACGGTCGTTCACGGTCAGACTCGACCCCACTCATAGCCATATCCCTATCCCTGGTCTTCCCTATTCGTTTATTGGGAAGTCCAGTGACCGGATTCCTGTCGGGCTTGTTCGAGCTGCCAGCGTTCGCAACAGGTGATGGCCTGGGAGGCAGAGCATGCGACGGTGGCTCCCTGCCAGCCCGACCACGCGGGTCAGCAGATGGCTTCAGCGGCACAGTAGTCGCTGTCGGGCTAGGACTTGCTGTAGGTGATGCCAAACTAGAGGCTTTGTAACCTGAACCAGGCAGCTTCTTGCCACCTGCACCTGTCCGTAATGGCGGGGAGCCTGAGGTCGGGGCGACTCTTCGCTAGCTTTAGGTTTCGGGAGCGCTGCTCGGCCGCGAATTGGAGGTAGCGGCGGCCACTGCCCTAGCCCCCTCGTCCCTCATCTTGATTTCCGCCTTGTGGTCTGCTTTAGGTTTCTTCTTCTCCCTTTCTTTCATATCCATTGACGTCACCCCCCGCTTTGCCTCGACTTGTGTGCTGGCCTGATTTGAGGAGGAAGAGGACGAAGACGAGGCGGCAGAGTTATTGTTTATCTGCCGATGTTCAAAATGCTTCCAAGCAGCGTCAGTCGACCTTATCCCCAAGGCGTGGAGTTTTTGTCGTCCTGTGCGAGCAACTGCTATGCGATCCGCTTCGGGCCATTTCGGCCAGTCATACGGACGAACTTCTGGCCAAGATTCTGTCTTCAACCGCCACCTTTGGTTGCCGGGGTCCTCTCCTTTCCTAAGGTTTGATGTGGGCTCTGCAACCTGAGAAAACAGTAGTAATCAGTATGGATTCGTATCCGAATTCAACTTAGAAAAGAGAACTCACGTCCTCCAAAAGCTCATAAAAGTCTCGCTTAGAGCTTGCATTACTTGCGGCATCGGCAAGAACCGCCCTGGTTAGATTATCTCGCGACCTCTCCCCAACGACAGCCAAACAGTGGATCAAAGCCTTCCGCCTTGGGTGGTCTTGTAGATCATCCCGTTTTCTCGGCGGTGCCGGTGATGCCACACGGGTAGGTGCTGAAGTAGCAGGGGTTGGTGTTGATGATGTGGACACCCCGGTGGTGACCGGCGTCCTGTGATGTGGCCTTGTTCATTGCAGTCCTAAACATCGAGCTTGTCGGATCTTTCTTCTTCCTCTTAGGAGGAGCAGAGGAATTCGAGGAGGATGGGGTGAGCGGGGGCGGGGCATCTAAGAAGACGGTCTTGTGTTCCTCCTTCTGCTTGGCAGCATCATTCACCCGTTCTCGGATCCTATCCGCGGCCTTTGCCTCATCTCGTTTGCTGAACCCAACAGCATACTTATGTGTGACATTCGCATAGTGTTTGAGAGGCGGGGACGGTTTGGAAGCAGATGTTGACCGTAGGTATAGCTCGTGACCTTGTTCTCCAGTACCATTCATAGGATAGAAGGTTCCCCGATATATATACCCTAAGGAATGATAAGCTCTTGAATAACGACGAGGCGGGACAACCACTCACTGGAGAGTTCCCAAAGTCAAATTCCACATGAGGGGTTTCGCTGCCATATGATTGTAGGGCATCCAGGACCTCTTCGGACATACGAATGATCAGAGCCTGCTTCGGCTTCGTATATTCCGATTCACCCGGATTGGTGTGGGGCAGCAACGAAAGCGTCGAGTCAGCGGGGAGAGGCATGGTGTCTGGTAGCTTTCTAGGTTGGTATCTGGTGTCGTCGTGAACGCCCTGTGTACGGAGGATGTGGCGTGGTCAATGCGCTGCAGTGACTGTGTGGCTTAATGACGACTGTTCCGAAGACGAGGGCAGAACGAGTCAACGTCGTTCGACACTGTGGCGACGATGAGGAGGCCAACTACCGAAAGTGGGCCAACAACAAGGAGCAGTTCGAGGCCAAGGTGC
>CALYLX010000042.1:117500-119035 GCA_944990035.1 Clitopilus passeckerianus | reverse complement strand
CTTGTTCCCCGATCTCACAAATTTCAGGCATCTTTCTCCTTGTTATTGAATAACAAAGATCAGAGCCTTCAGAGAGAACTACCATCCACCGGCTATGTAACTAAGACACTGCACAGTAGAGGCGGATTCCCAAGTGGTTGGTTGCAACAGGTTTAGCTATCAGCAAGCAATCCACAGCCTTCAACATTGCAAGCACCAAGAGGTGCTTGACTTTAGAGCAGAGAGACGTATGCCTCAATCGTGCTCGGCCAAGCCTATTACAAGCCAGTGTATCCTGTTCGACAGGTGCATCTATGACTCGGTCCAAGACTAGCCAGCCATCCCATTTGTTGAGGTATACTGGACACAGTCGTCGAGCTTGAAAGCACTACTTTGTGCGTTCAACTAATGCGGATGAATGAGCGGTACTACAAGGACTCATCTAAGCCGTAACATGTCTTTAACACTGCTTCAATGTTCTTTTTGTTTCCCTCTCATGCAGTAGGAATTGTGACTTGTTTGGTCAGGTTGTGCCCAAATGCACATGAGGCGTGAGTTGATGTGTCCACTATATCGCGTCATGATTTCCTGTATACAAAGCGTTACAAACAGCCTAGAAATGCATTCAGGAGCGCATGAAGACTTCTGGTTTGGCTCACTTGGGAGGCTGACTGATGTCAGTATGCAAACGTGAAAATACTTCTGAAGGATAGCATGGAGGTAGTATTGCGTGTGCCACCCACTATCAGCTGAGACAAACTCCAAAAGCCTCATGGTCAGCCATCCAGATTGACTAGTGCTTTCCAGCTTGTGTAAGTGTGTCAGCCAAGCAGTCACCATGAGCTGGAAGTCCATGTTGGCCTCCCTGTTGTTAGCCCCTCCATGTAAGTCAGTGTATGTCAGCCACCTCTGTGAGGTGACCCAAAGTCCATCTCCTGGTCAGCCACCTACTGTAAACCAGAGTACCCCTCATGTCAATGTCAGCCAGTCAGTGAGATACAAGTCATACATACCGGACATTACTACTAAACCCTAATGTCAGCCACCCTCTCCAGTCAGCCTCTACCAACTCTGATATCAGCCACTAAGGTATTCCAGCCACTCAATGGACTGAAACCAACTCACCTAACCCCTTGGACCCCACCTAGACTTACTAACTAACTCACCTAACCTAAGCCTAACCTACACCTACTAACTAACTCACCTAACCTAAGCCCTAACCTACACCTACTAACTAACTCACCTAACTAAGCCTAACCTACACCTACTAACTAACTCGCCTAACCTAAGCCTCCTCACTACCACCTACTACCTAACTCACCTAGCCTAAACCCTAACATTGCATATCTGACTGGGTGGCTAACCCTAAAGTTACGGTCGGCCACTTGGGTGGGGTTTACCAAATTCAAAACAGATTCGGGTTTTGTTTATCAATATCATTTCATTAAAAGCCATGTTTTTTACGTTACTAAGGACAAGTAAATAGAAGCAGCATAAAGGTACAAGTCTGACTACCAGCCGCACCAAAAGCAAAAACCACAGCACCCAGGATTCCC
>CALYLX010000042.1:87500-92500 GCA_944990035.1 Clitopilus passeckerianus | reverse complement strand
GGCACTCTGGTTAACTGCGCAGATCGGACGGGATGCGGTGCTTTCAGAGTCCTATGGCCGTGGATAACAAACGCGACCTGGACCCCTACTTATGCGGTTCAAACCACCCTAAACTGGCATAAAATAAGCTCTATTTACTATACTACTGACCTATATACTATACTACAGACCTGTTAACTGAACTATTCGTTAGTGAATTGAACTAGTCATTCTATTTGACCAGCCTGGACTGCCACTATTAGAGTCAGACATCCAAAGGAAGGTCGTTTCAACCCTCACTGTGCCGACCCCAACCTTGTGCCCAGCGCACCAAGAATGGCGGCCCACGCTTGACGCGTTATTGGGTTCAACGCAATCAAGGGGAATGTAGGCATTCGGCATTAGGGAGTGCTCCACTTGATTGTAGAGGGCACTAGAGTGGAAACTGCGAATGAAAGGAATGCTTTCATCATTCAAAGTGGCAGTGCAGACTGGTTCTAATTGGAATAGGTGCTTACCGGTTTCGCTGTCCATTCTTCATTTTAAGACCGAATCTCCTATCTAGAACTGAAGTAGTCAGCCGCTAGTCCAATTTGAAAGTGTTTAGGCTCAGACAAAATGGCACTGGCAAGTACACTAGAGACGCTAATGAAAGCGTTCACCTGTTGAAAACAGGTTCTCTTTTCTCTCGACATGGTCGTATAAGACGGGGAAGAGAATACTAGTCATCCTGGTAGCAGGAAAAGGACATGTACTCACCTAAACTACGCCAATTTGACCAGCCCTGAAGTTCCGCGTTCGAAGGAGAAAAAAAGAGAAAGAGTTCAACAATAGTTGAACAAATCTTTAGAACAAGGGCTTAACCTCAGCGGATCGTAGCAACAAGGCTACTCTACCGCTTACAGTACCCCGTTCCCATTCAAGTCGTCTGCAAAGGATTCACCCCCGCCCATATTATGATTACAATTCGTAGACGAGTTACCTCAGCATTTCTGTTAAGGCAGAGCCTAACAACTTAGGTAATACTGTTTACGCTCGATGTCTTTGATAAACAAAGACAGAGATTTGTCAGCAGCTGCGGCTGTACTGACGACCTGGTGAGATTGACGAAGCAAGGGACTTAAAGGCGAAATAGAGAACTAAGCAGTTAGGTAGATTGCCTAGGTCAAGCTGAGGAGCCTTGACCAAATGGTACAGGTTTATATACCTATCTAGTAGTTCTAAATATAGCACATGCGCAGCATGCTGAGTAAGTAATGAGTCATGCGCAGCATGATGAGTAAGTACATGAGTCAGAAAGAGTCAGATAAGGTATAAGTCTCTCACGATCGTGAGAGATGCGGAGTAAGCATGGAAAAAGATGAAAAATGCGCAGTGATGCGCAGCATATGTGAGTAATCGTGCATAGGTAAGCGGGCCGGGTATGTAAGGAGAAACATGTAAGCAAAATCATAACATTACCCTCTCGCTATCGTTGAAGTCTCCTGACTTCAATTCCTTCCTTTACCCCGCGACGGTCTATGCCCTTGTGGTAGCGTTGTGGGCAGCTAACCGGGTAATGGCCTGGGCCATGATGATGGCACAGACGACACACAAAACGAAAGCAATGACACTGTCGGTGTCTGCCTCCACAAATGTAGCATCTGAACCATCTGGGTGGTGGTGGTCTGTTGGCAAGGTATCCGGTGCGCGGCGCCTTCTGGGACGATACTGTCGAGGGGGAAGGTTCACCAGCGTTGGTGAGTCGGACTCTGGTGGGCTTTCGAATGCGGAGAGGTATGGCGTTGGAGGGTTTGCCATTGGGATTGATGTTTTCCTTGTTGTCGTTCTGTTCTTTTTTGAAGGGGTTATGTTTTATTTTGCGGCGGTGTGTAAATTGGTGACGGGAGGAAATGCTCGTAGGGTTCCGCAAACTTGACGTGCAGTGAGGATTGTGACTTCCTCTTCTTGACTTTCCTCAGGCCCCCAGGGATTGGAGGCAAGGGTTTCAAGTCTGTCTCCTCTGGGTTGTTGAACCAGTTTTGTCGTTCGGGAAGAATTCGTCGAGAAAGCTGTTCCTCCAATAGCAAAGAAGAGGTCTGTGAGGGTCTCCTCCGTTTCTCGATCAACTTTGTCCAAAAGTTGATCAAGATCGTCAGTGGTTTTCGCAAATTGGTGGCGCAGACGAGCCACTTCGTTGCGAGTTTCGGTTCGTCGGTTTTGGTAGAGGGTTCCTTGTTCTCCCACAGCGGTGAGAGGGTTGTCGTTGCTGCTCCAGGCAGTATGCGTACGAGCGCCGTAATAGCGGTATCGGATTTGAAGGTGTTGCGGATGATGGTGCGGTCGTAGGAAGAGGCATTTTGAGACATTGTTATATAGTGGATGTGAGTGGGTTTGCTATGTGGTGTCAGGTGAGTTTCTTCTCTTTTTATACTCGGTGAGTATTTTCTTGGCGTTCCGCAGTTCCGACTCGGGCATCCATTCGTTGTCCGATGGCCATCCCTTCCATTTTACGAGGTATCTGTGTCGCCCTTGCCTTGTTTCTGATGGGCCACAATTGCTTCTATTTCGTATTCTTCTATTCCGTCGATTTCGTCAGGTGGCGGTTTAGAGAAGCTGGGTCCATGCGCTTTGGTGGAGATGTAACGGGTGAGAAGTGACGCGTGAATCACCGGGTGGATCTTCCATCGTCTTGGCAGGTCGAGTTTATAGGTCAGGTGTCCTTTACCTCAAGTATCTTGAAGGGTCCTTCTCGTTTGGGTGCTAGTTTCTTGGAGATGTTTCCTTGATTGAGATTTGTGGCTTCTAACCACACCTTTTCTCCGACTTTGAATGGGGTGAACTGTCGTGTGATCTCTCTGCCATGCGTTGCGCAGCAAGTGCATGTGCAGCATTTGCTTCATCGCGTGCTAGCAGAAGTTCCTTGATCCGTTTGTCAACTGCGGGAATTTTGCTAGTGGGAGCAACTGATGGGAGTGCAGGTGGTTCGTATCCCATCATTAGGTAGAATGGGGTTCGTTTGGTGACAGAGTGTGTTCGGCTGTTGTAGGAGAATTCTAGAGTGGTAATCCATTTGGACCAGGATTCGGGGTTCTGTGCACAGAAGATGCGGAGATAGGCATCAATCTCCTGATTGATCCTTTCTGTCGCACCATCGGTTTGTGGGTGGTAGGCGGTGCTCATGTTGAGCTTGATTCCAAGGAGTCGTCCCATTTCTTGGAAAACTTTAGAGGCGAATTGAGGTCCTCTGTCTGAAATTCCTTTGTCGGGAAGTCCAAAGCGACGGTAAACGTTGTCAATGTAGGCGTTTGCAGTTCCTGTGGCGTCGATTTTCTTTGTGCAAGGATGAAAATTGCCCCTTCGTAGCTCCATGGTCGACCACGGCCATAATGCTATCGAAACCATCACTCTCTGGGAGATCCGTGTGAAAATCGTACGTCACTAGCGAAAATGGCCTAGTGGTTTCGGATTTGATGGGCATTAATGGTGGAGCGGTGGGGTGGCGATTGATTTTCATTTGCTGGCACATTGCACAGCCCTGCACAAAGTTCTTGATGAACACTGACATCCCTGGCCACCAGTAGTCCTTCCGGACTTTTTCCAGTGTCCCAAATTGTCCAGGGTGTCCTGCGCTGGGTAGATCGTGATAACGTTGGACTATCTTCCTTCGGAGGTCTTCGTCATCTGGTACCACACACTTGTCCTTGTAGTACAAGATGCCATCGTCAAATTTCCAGTCTTCCAGGTTTGATCGGATTGGTGGGGGTCCGTCTTCTTTGGCGGTGCGAATGGCGTCAACAATCAGTTTGTCATTGACCATCTTGTGTACAATTTCGTCCTTTAGTTCAATGTCAATTGAGCGAAGGAAGAGCTTGTCGGGAGGAGAATGATGTCTTCGTTGTCGGTGTCTTCACCTGGGATGTGGTCTGGTCGTCGAGATAGTGCGTCAGATTGTATCATCTTTGCACCAGGGTGTGTACAAGTTTGATGTTAAACTGGGATAGCATCAAATTCCATCTTGCTTGTCGTCGGTTCAACTTCCGGGCTTCTCGGAAGTATGTGAGGTTTTGTGATCGGATAGAATCACAACTGAATGTTGGGATCCATGGAAGTAGTGTCGCCAGGTTTCTAATGCGCGGATAATGCCTAGAAGTTCTCGGTCGTAGATTTCATAGTTCCGTTCTGTTTCCGAGAACGATTTAGATATGAAACCACATGGGTGCCATGATCCGTTGGCGTCACGTTGTTGTAGGACTGCTCCTGTTGCATGTTTTGAGGCGTCGCTTCCACCACAAATGGCTTCGTGGGATCAGGCATCAGCAACACAGGCGCTTCCAGGAATTTGTCTTTCAGGGTAGTGAAAGCTTTGTGACATTCATTGGTCCATTCCCATTTCTTGTCTTTCTTGGTGAGTTCGTTCAGCGGTTTGGCAATTTCCGCATATTTTCCGATGAACCTGCGGTAAAAGTTTCCGAATCCTAGGAATGATCGGACTTCCTTTACTGTAGTTGGCGTAGGCCAGTCGCGCATCCCTGCAAGTTTGACAGGGTCCATGGAGATCTTGTTTGGTTCAATGATGAACCCAAGGTATTCCACTCTTGTGGTGTCAAATTGGCATTTCTCTGCTTTGAGGTAGAGATCGTTGTTTTGTAGTCTTTGTAAGACTCTGCGTGTGCGTTCTCGGTGTTTTTCTGGATCGTTGGAGAAGATGAGGATGTCGTCCATGTAGATGATGACCCATCCTTCGTCTATCATGTCTCGGAAAAGGTGGTTCATCATTGCTTGGAAGGTACCGGGTGAGTTCATTAGTCCAAAGAACATCACCATTGGTTCAAATAACCCTCGGTTGGTCTTGAACGCTGCTTTCCATTGGTCACCATCTTTGATGCGGATGTTGTGATATCCCCATCGAATGTCGAGTTTGGTGAAGACAGTTGCTCCTTTGAGTTTATCGATGAGTTCGCTAGCCAGCGGTAAGGGGTAAGCGTTAGGTATTGTTCCTTCGTTGAGTCGTCGGTAATCCTGACATGGTCTCAGGGCTT
>CALYLX010000042.1:0-70000 GCA_944990035.1 Clitopilus passeckerianus | reverse complement strand
AGGTACTTGACTTTAGAGCAGAGAGACGTATGCCTCAATCGTGCTCGGCCAAGCCTATTCCAAGCCAGTGTATCCTGTTCGACAGGTGCATCTATGACTCGGTCCAAGACTAGCCAGCCATCCCATTTGTTGAGGTATACTGGACACAGTCGTCGAGCTTGAAAGCACTACTTTGTGCGTTCAACCCCAATGCGGATGAATGAGCGGTACTACAAGGACTCATCTAAGCCGTAACATGTCTTTTAACACGCACTGCTTCAATGTTCTTTTTGTTTCCCTCTCATGCAGTAGGAATTGTGACTTGTTTGGTCAGGTTGTGCCCAAATGCACATGAGGCGTGAGTTGCCCAGCTCACGTTCCCTATTAGTGGGTGAACAATCCAACGCTTACCGAATTCTGCTTCGGTATGATAGGAAGAGCCGACATCGAAGGAGCCGATTCCACAAGAAACCTGAGAAGGGAGCCGAGTTGATCAAATATGTCAGAGCAGTCCTAGCTGACATGCCCCAAGAAGAAGCCGCTGAATTCTACACCGAAGCAGAGGCTGAGGGTTTTTAAAGAGGAAGACTGCAAAGCCGACGTCAGTACATCCTCGCCCGATTGATATTTCCAGTGTACTTGTAGCTACTGATTTTTATGCTGAATCTATGCGTATCCCAATCTCTCTACAAGACCCTCTAGATGGAAATACAACAATCGCCGGCACGAAAGCTCTCATTGACTCTGGAGCGCAAGGGTCATTTATCGACTCCGTCTTTGCCAAGACACATCACCTCCCGCTACTCCCACTCCGACAACCGATTACAGCACGAAACGTTGATGGCACCCTGAACAAACAAGGAACTATTACCCACTTTACCTGGGTTATTGCCAAGATAGGGACAGCCATCATCAAGGAAAGATGTTTTGTCACTGGACTCGGGAAAGACCACCTGCTTTTTGGATTACCCTGGCTAAAACAGGTAGATCCAATCATATCGTGGAGCGACGGCACACTCGAAATTGACGAATCACACATTACCCAACGACTGTCGCAAACATTGATGCAAGCAGTAGACATCAAGCGGATGAGAGCCATCCAAGAACAACTACTAGAGGAAAACACGCCACCTACCCCAGCACCTGATTGTTCCGAAGAGAATCCCGAAAAATCAGAAGGACTTAGCGACTATTTCCAAATAGTCGAAGACGGAGAAGAGATCAATGAAGACTTTCTCATCGCATACTGCCAGAACGAACCGGCAGTCGGAATATTCACCAAGGAGGAACCCCCACTTACACAGGAACACACAGAGGATTACCTTGTGTATGGGCCAATCAGGCCAACTACCACGATACGACAGACGGTGATAACACACCATCCAGCAACCAGACACCACACACAGCAGGTGTGGATACGTGCGAAAACATCAATTTCGCAAGCTCTGGAGCATAAACGAGAAGATAAAGAACCAAAGAAATCCCTTGACGAAATCATCCCCGACTATCTTCAAGACTACAGAAAAGTCTTTGAGAAAGCAGCATCTGAACGATTCCCACCAAGCCGACCCTGGGATCACGCCATAGATCTGAAGACAGATTTGGTGCCAAAAGACTGCAAGGTCTATCCGCTCAGCCCCTTAGAGCAAGAAAAACTCGACGAGTTTCTCAAGGAAAATCTAGCCAAAAGATACATCCGAGAATCCAACTCCCCACAAGCATCTCTGTTCTTCTTCATTGCAAAGAAAGACTTGGAAGCCCTAAGACCATGTCAAGACTACCGACGACTCAACGAAGGAACAATACCTAACGCTTACCCCTTACCGCTGGCTAGCGAACTCATCGATAAACTCAAAGGAGCAACTGTCTTCACCAAACTCGACATTCGATGGGGATATCACAACATCCACATCAAAGATGGTGACCAATGGAAAGCAGTGTTCAAGACCAACCGAGGGTTATTTGAACTAATGGTGATGTTCTTTGGACTAATGAACTCACCCGGTACCTTCCAAGCAATGATGAACCACCTTTTCCGAGACATGATAGACGAAGGATGGGTCATCATCTACATGGACGACATCCTCATCTTCTCCAACGATCCAGAAAAACACCAAGAACGCACACGCAGAGTCTTACAAAGACTACAAGACAACGATCTCTACCTCAAAGCAGAGAAATGCCAATTTGACACCACAAGAGTGGAGTACCTCGGGTTCATCATTGAACCAAACAAGATCTCCATGGACCCTGTCAAACTTGCAGGGATGCGCGACTGGCCTACGCCAACTACAGTAAAGGAAGTCCGATCATTCCTAGGATTCGGAAACTTTTACCGCAGGTTCATCAGAAAATATGCAGAAATTGCCAAACCGCTGAACGAACTCACCAAGAAAGACAAGAAATGGGAATGGACCAATGAATGTCACAAAGCTTTCACTACCCTGAAAGCCAAATTCCTGGAAGCGCCTGTGTTGCTGATGCCTGACCCCACGAAGCCATTTGTGGTAGAAAGCGACACCTCAAAACATGCAACAGGAGCAGTCCTACAACAACGTGACGCCAACGGATCATAGCACCCATGTGGTTTCATATCTAAATCGTTTTCGGAAACAGAACGGAACTATGAAATCTACGACCGAGAACTTCTAGGCATTATCCGCGCATTAGAAACCTGGCGACACTACTTCCATGGATCCCAACATTCAGTCGTGATTCTATCCGATCACAAAAACCTCACATACTTCTGAGAAGCCCGGAAGTTGAACCGACGACAAGCAAGATGGAATCTGATGCTATCCCAGTTTAACATCAAACTTGTACACACCCCTGGTGCAAAGATGATACAATCCGACGCACTATCTCGATGACCAGACCACATCCCAGGCGAAGACACCGATAACGAAGACATCATTCTCCTCCCCGACAAGCTCTTCCTTTGCTCAATTGACATTGAACTAAAGGACGAAATTGTACACAAGATGGTCAATGACAAACTGATTGTTGACGCCATTCGCACCGCCAAAGAAGACGGACCCCCACCAATCCGATCAAACCTGGAAGACTGGAAATTTGATGATGGCATCTTGTACTACAAAGACAAGTGTGTGGTACCAGATGACGAAGACCTCCGAAGGAAGATAGTCCAACGTTATCACGATCTACCCAGCGCAGGACACCCTGGACAATTTGGGACACTGGAGAAAGTCCGGAAGGACTACTGGTGGCCAGAGATGTCAGTGTTCATCAAGAACTTTGTGCAGGGCTGTGCAATGTGCCAACAAATGAAGATCAATCGCCACCCCACCGCTCCACCATTAATGCCCATCAAATCCAAAACCACTAGGCCATTTTCGCTAGTGACGTACGATTTTCACACGGATCTCCCAGAGAGTAATGGTTTCGATAGCATTATGGCCGTGGTCGACCATGGAGCTACGAAGGGGGCAATTTTCATCCCTTGCACAAAGAAAATCGACGCCACAGGAACTGCAAATGCCTACATTGACAACGTCTACCGTCGCTTTGGACTCCCCGACAAAGGAATTTCAGACAGAGGACCTCAATTCGCCTCTAAAGTTTTCCAAGAAATGGGACGACTCCTTGGAATCAAGCTCAACATGAGTACCGCCTACCACCTACAAACCGATGGTGCGACAGAAAGGATCAATCAGGAGATTGATGCCTATCTCCGCATCTTCTGTGCACAGAACCCCGAATCCTGGTCCAAATGGATTACCACTCTAGAATTCTCCTACAACAGCTGAACACACTCTGTCACCAAACGAACCCCATTCCCTAATAATGGGATACGAACCACCTGCACTCCCATCAGTTGCTCCCACTAGCAAAATTCCCGCAGCTGACAAACGGATCAAGGAACTTTTGCTAGCACGCGATGAAGCAAATGCTGCACATGCACTTGCTGCGCAACACATGGCAGAGAAGATCACATGACATTTCACCCCATTCAAAGTCGGAGAAAATGTGTGGTTAGAAGCCACAAATCTCAATCAAGGAAACATCTCCAAGAAACTAGCACCCAAACGAGAAGGACCCTTCAAGATACTTGAGGTAAAAGGACACCTGACCTATAAACTCGACCTGCCAAGACGATGGAAGATCCACC
Organism: Clitopilus passeckerianus; assembly: GCA_944990035.1. Lineage (NCBI taxonomy): Eukaryota > Fungi > Basidiomycota > Agaricomycetes > Agaricales > Entolomataceae > Clitopilus > Clitopilus passeckerianus. The sequence goes on along the minus strand of CALYLX010000042.1, from coordinate 65,892 downwards.
CGGTGATTCACGCATCACTTCTCACCCGTTACATCTCCACCAAAGCGCATGGACCCAGCTTCTCTAAACCGCCACCTGACGAAATTGACGGAATAGAAGAATACGAAATAGAAGCAATTGTGGCCCATCAGAAACAAGGCAAAGGGCGACACAGATACCTTGTAAAATGGAAGGGATGGCCATCAGCGGACAACGAATGGATGCCCGAGTCGGAACTGCGGAACGCCAAGGAAATACTCACCGAGTATAAAAAGAGGAAGAAACTCACCTGACACCACATAGCAAACCCACTCACTTCCACTATATAACAATGTCTCAAAATGCCTCTTCCTACGACCGCACCATCATCCGCAACACCTTCAAATCCGATACCGCTATTACGGCGCTCCGTACGCATACTGCCTGGAGCAGCGACAACAACCCTCTCACCGCTGTGGGAGAACAAGGAACCCTCTACCAAAACCGACGAACCGAAACTCGCAACGAAGTGGCTCGTCTGCGCCACCAATTTGCGAAAACCACTGACGATCTTGATCAACTTTTGGACAAAGTTGATCGAGAAACGGAGGAGACCCTCACAGACCTCTTCTTTGCTATTGGAGGAACAGCTTTCCTCAACGAATTCTTCCCCGAACGACAAAACTGGTTCAACAACCCGGAGGAGACAGACTTCGAAACCCTTGCCTCCAATCCCTGGGGGCCTGAGGAAAGTCAAGAAGAGGAAGTCACAATCCTCACTACACGTCAAGTTTGCGGAACCCTACGAGCATGTGACGCCGAGGTGACTCTGGTCACCACGAGCCGTTTATCCTCAGGTGTTCCCCCCCCTGTCATGTTCGATCGTCGAGAGTTTCCAGAACTCTCGACATAGTTATTCCTTTTATTTTCTATTCTATTATTAGACACCTTGTAGAGTATATAAGACCTCATTTTGTATTCTTTACGATAGCGAAATCCGAGTGATTTAAACAGTCATTCTTGTGTGATCTAGCTAAACTCATTTGAATTCTGATTCATTCGTGTGGCCTAACCGACTCATACTCGCTTACGCTACATATTTTTTGACTCTACAAAACACACTCTAAGCTTTATCTCTACTTCGTCGCCGCCTCTCTCTGGGACTTCCTAGTCTGATCAACTGGGAACATACCGACTCTGGCAGTGCATACCTCAAAACCCGAGAAAATTTCACCAAAAAAATTTTCTTCAAAAATTCCTGACGCTTTCGACTCTCCGCTAACTCTGTTATCTGAACACATGCTTCGTTACAATTTGCGTCCCCAGCCCGGTGGAGCCACTGGAGCGGTTCCTGGTATGTCTACATCTGTTACTCCAGTAGCTAACAATGTTCCTCCCACCGCCAGAACCCCTTCCCCATCTCCTATGCTGCCCGGGACAGCTCATTGGTCACTCAATAATGGTGCGGCTCGCTCTTACAGCGAGGTCGTTGCCTCGAGGCCTTCTAGCCCCATTGCTCCCGAGCATGGCGGTGTTGGTGATTCGGAGAGGAACCCAGGAAATATGAGCGCTCTGCCTCAGACGCTCGTTGGTTCTGGCCTAGCTAGCCGGGCCAAAAACGGCTCCTTGCGTAAGGCCTACGTTGAGGATGCCGGGGATGATGATGATGATGGTGCCTGGACCGCCGTCTCTCATTGTCGTCGTGCTCACAGTGTGGATGGGACTCCCACTAGAGGGAGCACTGGAGGAAGGATGCTCCCAATTAAGGGAGATCCTCCTGTTAGCCGTCGTGGTAGAACAGGTAACATACCTGCATATGTTAGTAGTACTCCAGCAAATACAATCCCTTTGGACCAGGAGATTGCATTTGCAACGGCTAGGAGCCAATTGACCTAGGATGAATGCGACCTGATTGACGGGCGTCAACAGCGTATCAGCGAGACTAACCAGATGAGGGACCTTGAGATTGAGAGTACCCCATCAGAGAATGCCCCTGGACCCTCGGAGAATAAGGGTAAGGGTGTGGACCCCAGGAACTGGGGGGGAATTGAGATCGACAGGTATGAAGCGGATCCAGAAGCGCAGAGACGCGAATTAGAAGCCTACAAAGCAATGAAAATAATTGAGGCAGCACAGGAGGAGTCCCATGAGAGTGGGAAGGAGATTTCTGCTAAGAAGCCAGTGAAGGTTGAATTTGCTGAAACTCCACAGGTTGAAGGCCAGGAGAGTGATGTCGAGGCAAAGGAGCGCCACAAGGCTGAGAAAAAGGCCAAACATAAGTACGAGAAGGCCAAGAAAAAGGCTGAGAAAGCCAGAGTGGCTGAGGAGAAGGCCAAGATTGCGTTGGGGGAGGCTAATATGAAGGAGTCGTCACCATACCCTCCCAATATGTGCCTTTCCGAGCCCATGTCCCGAAAGATTAGCCTTGCAATACAAGGTCAATCTGAGAAGCGTGCACGACAGATTGCGCAGCCAGCAGCGTTGAGGCCGAGTGCACAGATTGCACCAACAAGTGCGCTGGGAAGGGCACGCGATCATGTCTATAGCGCCCTGGTCCATGACCCTGGAGACTCTGACCCTTCTGACTCTAGCTCAAGCTCGTCAGATTCAGGTGGAGACCCTTCCGATTCCTCACCTGATTCCGATGATGAGAAAACTGATGGCCATGGCGCATCTGCAGATGCCTCTGGGTCTGAGTCTTCACCGAAGCGGAGGAGACAGACTAAGTGTGACGCTGGGCAAAAGCGCAGACTGTCAAACCGACGTAGCCGACTGAAGGCAATTCCTCCAAGGATATATGATGGTCGAAGGAGCTGAAGTGAATATCAACGCTTTATCATGGAGGGGTCTGATTATATTATTGAGGGTCGTGTGACTGAACATCGACAAGTATTTATTCTATCCAAGTATCTGACTGGCCGGGCATACAAGTTCTATACTCAGCGTGTAGCTAGGAATGTCTACAACTGGGATGTGAAGACATTCTTCGAGGAGCTGTTCAACTTCCTTTTCCCTCTTAGTTTCCAAACTGACATGCAGAGGAGACTGAATCGTGCTTACCAGGGGAACAGGAGTGTCCTTGCGTTCACCTTTGAGCTTGAGGAGTTGTTCAATTGTGTTGGAGAGGTCCAGGAACGAGATAAGGTCGTTCGTCTCTTCGATGGCCTGAATCAGAACATCTCAAGTGAATTACTGCGAGACAGTCATTACCCGGAAACATCTGGCTATGATGAGATGAGAAGCGCTGCCAAAGTTATAGAACTTGCACTTACAGCCGCTAGGGAGCATCGGCAGAGAGGAGACTTCTCAAACCGACACAGATACCACCGTGACATTGGACTGCCGATGCCGGTGGTCCTGCAGAGCGATAGAGGCCCAAACCGACCAAACTCGGGTGGCCGAAACGGAGGGCGTGCTGCCAGGAGTGCCCCTCAAGGTCGTGCCAACAGTGTTCAGCCTAATGCGCAAGCTGGAGGAAGCAACCGGTTCCCGAACAAGGGCGGAAATGGAGGGCAATCTCAACGCAATGGGAGTGGTCCTGAACTGAGCAAGGAAGAGAGAAACAAGTTGTTAGCAGACAATAAATGTTTCCGATGCAAACAAGTTGGACATACACAGCGCCATTGTCCTCTGGGTAACTCGAGGCCCTCTCGCGATGGGAGACCACCTGGTCTGTCCTCCCATAGTATCTGTGTGGACTTGAGTAAGGTTGAGCAGCTTCGGAAGGATGCTGACGCAACTCTGGAAGTATCCCTTGTGGGGATGACCGGTGAGCCTGATGCGGAGGTCGTTCTTCCAATGTGTTGGGACATGGAACCCGATGTGTTGAGGCGGCTGTGTATAGGTGACTTTGCTGCTGAGCGTTCAATGGCAATCCTAGAGCACATGGCACCATACCCTGGTGACAGCGGATCCGCTTTGCGAGAGGGCGAGCAGCGGTTTTGGGTGTATCTTGACGAGGACGGTCATCATTCTATTATAGATTATGAGCAACCTTTATCTCGATGCTTTAGAGTCTGTACTCACACATTATATGACCCTAAATTCAATGTGGCAGAGTGGTACGCAACCCAGTGTACCCAGGAGAATGGGTTGTACTTGGATTCAGGAAATCGGTGGGCTTTGGGGCCCGTGATGGGTGACTTTGTGTCGCTGGGTGTTAATGCAACACTTCGCAAGGGTCTTGAAGAGTTCCCGAGGTTTGAGATTGGCGTCCAGGACACTGAGTGGGATGTCGTTTGCGAGGGCGATATGGCTCGTATTATTGGCACCACACTCAAGAAGAGTGTGGTGTTGCCTTTGGAGAACCTGATGGAGCCGTCATTTGACCTGATCAGCTGGTACCGCTGTGCGTTATTCGAGCAGTGGGGAAAGGACCAGGCAAACGAGGCTGTTCCTTGCTGGGATGGATGCCGGACTTGCAGGGCAAATGGTGCAGAGGTACCAAAGCGGGTACATCACCCTGTGCTTGTCTTTGAGATGTCTGCAGCGGCGAGAATGCTAAACGACTGTCAGCCTTATCCTGGAGACCCTAGGGATGCAATAATGCCTCACCGATTCAAAGTCGATCGTGATTGGTGCTTTGACAAGAAAGACAATGGAAGGAAGTATCGTATCTGGGATGAAATGTTTGGAACCAGTGCTCTTCTTCCAGCACGTTGCCTACGGTCGATTGGGGAAGGTAGATTGCAGTCCCCTGCACTATAGTATGCACTCCACCGTAGTGATACGATGCCCGATGATGAGATTGGCATAATGCCATATCTCTACAAGCGGACATTGCGCGAGTACGTTCACAGCTGGATTTGTGAGGAACTTCGCTATGGCGCGCCATACTCGTCGGACCACTTGTGGGACAGGGTCAAGGTAGACCCAAGCGAACGCTTTACGATAGAAGAGGAGGTCGGGAGCAAGCACGACCATCTGACAATTGTCGATAATCGGCGGCTTGAGCATAGGGAGTCGACTCAAATCCAGCTGCCGCTGGTGGACCTTGCACACCCGATGTTCGACATCAGGGATTGGTACACCAAGATCATATATGCGAGGGATGCTGCTGAGCACGAGGAGGATGGATGTGGGGGAGGCACAACCACAGATACTGAGTCCTCGACGGAGGATGATGATGGCAACTCTAGCAGTGCATATACCACCAATTCTGAATATGGACGGGGGTACCCTATGACATCTAACGACTCAGACTTTGATGACTTGTTCACCGGGTTTGACAGCGCGAGTGAGGCATCATTAGACTCAATGCCTGGCCTTGACACTGTGTCGGATTCTTCAGCTGGGGAATCAGATGTGGACATAGATGGTGACAGCGAGAGCATTGCCCCGTTCAGTTCAATGCCTGGCCTGAATAGCGTGTCTGATTCTTCAGATTATGAATCAGACAGGGAAGACGACGATTATTCGACTGTCTCTGAGGGAGAAAGCATTATTGAGATGTTTGGGGTACAAGTTCCGAGAGGGACTTACCCTGGCGTGCAGCGGAATGCAGCCATCCCAAAAAACTTCACAAGGATTGTACCAAGGCCAGTTGTGGTATCAATCAAAGTGAACGGTCATCCTGCACGTGCTTTTCTGGATTCGGGCTCAATGGGCGACTTTATATCGTCCACATTGGCCGACCAGTTGAAGTTGAAGCGCATCGAGCTTGCGAAACCCTTGTCCTTACTGCTAGCCGTACAAGGATCACGGTCAAAGATAAACTGTAGGACGAAGGTCAATTTACAGTATGAAAAGATTTCTGAGGAACGTTACCTGGACATCGCGAACCTATCCAACTATGACATAATCCTGGGTACGCCGTGGTGGTTCCAGCATAAGGTGGTTGTTGGATTTAACCCTGCGTGTGTGATCATCGGGAGCTCGGACACTCTGCCTGTCGAGGGTGAAGGTGTCAGTGAAATATCTTCACGAGCAATGGAGACTTACGACGAACACCTCGACGAGGTGAGGGAAGAACTCATGGAGTATGCAAGGCGACTCTGTTGCAAGGACACTGATGTGACCGAGCTGCCTCCTTTCCGAGCCATAAACCACCGTATCCCTTTAATAGATGAGAACACTGTCTACCAGTGGAGGCCATCTCGGTGCCCTGAAGCATTCAGAAGTCAATGGGCTGCTAAACGCGATTCCTACTTAGCGTCAGGACGCTGGGAGATCACCAATGCAAGGAACACGGTACCTATGTTGTTGATCCCAAAGCCTGCAAAGCCAGGGAAACCAGCTGAGCTTCGTACAGTGGTGGACTTGCGTTTGAGGAATGCAAACACCATTAAAATGGTGTCTCCCTTGCCGGATATTGAAGGCATACTGCGCCGAACGGCAAAAGCGAAGTATGCTTCATTGATTGACCAGAAGGGTGCATTTGACTTGATTCAAGTGGTCCCTGAACATGTGGAGCGGACAGCAATGACCACACCAGAGGGCAATATGGTGTCGCATGTTATGCAGATGGGTGACTGCAATGCGCCAGCAATGTTCCAGGCCTTGATGAACCACTTGTTTTCAGCGTACATTGGCCGCTTCATGGATGTATATCTTGATGATATTGTAATCTATTCCGAGACGCTAGAAGATCATGTGCAGCACATCAGAATTGTTCTCGATATCCTCGAACGAGAGAGACTTTATCTTAGCAAGGATAAGATCCACTTGTTGCAGAAAGAGATCAAACTCCTCGGCCACGTAATCGGGCGAGGTGGGATTCAGATGGATCCTGCTAAAGTGGACTCAGTCATGAACTGGAAGGTGCCAACGAATCGAGACTTACTTCAAGGTTTTCTTGGTGCCGTTGGATACCTGGCAGATGACGCAGCAGATGTGCGTGTTCCGATGGGGGTTCTTCACGGTCTGACCGGTGATACTGTCCTGTTCAGATGGGAGTACGTGCAAGAACTACCCAGTGCATGAGATTGAAATGCTGGCTGGCATCGAATCCATGCAGAGGCACCGTGATATCCTGCAAGGTGTTCACTTTCAGTGGATTACGGACCACAAGGGGCTGATTCACTTGCTGAAGCAACGGAATCTTTCTGGCCGTCAGACTAGGTGGATGGAAGTTGTTGGTGAATTTGATTTTGAGGTGATCTACGTGCCTGGAGTTGACAATGTGTTAGCCGATGCATTATCAAGGATGTATGCAAATGACGCACCTGGCACTGTTCGATCACCAGCCGAGTATTGTTATCATGATGTCGTGAACGAGGATCTTCGAGTTGTACTCGAAGGAATCACAACACCGTTGCTGACGGGTTTTGAAGCGATGGCCCTGACTCCTCGTCACACCAGACAGCAGGCTTGACGCGAGGCTGATGAGCTCAAGCAGATTGAGGAGGCAAGGCTTGCAGAGGTGGAAAAAGCGAAGGAGGCTGCCAAGAAGCCCAATCAGTCGAGTCGTAAACCTCGAAAGAAAAAAGAGGTCACACCTGCAGAAACGGGGCGTCTGGAGACATCGAAAGAGTTTGCTTCCAGAGTGAAAGGTCACTTCAATTTAAAAGGACCTGCTAGACCAGCAGAGGGTGTGAGTTCCTCTGCAACAGGTAGAAACACGATGATAGCAAATGAAAATGATGAGAGAACTCGACTACCATCTGCAGGTGATCATGGCAGTACCCATGAGGCTGCAGGGTGGCAGTCGACGACATATGTCCCACCAGACGTGTCCCTTATTGGTGTCATGCATGACGAGGGTACTGACCTGGTTGAGGTACTGAGAGGGAATTACTCTCAGGATCCAATCCTTCGTGCGGTCTTTGAGAAGCCCAAGGAACACCGGAACTTTGAAGTAAAGAATGGCTTGGCGTACTTGAAGCTTGATGGTCAATCCGTACTCTGTATCCCTGATGTGATGTGCGGCGAGCGGCGTGTGAGAGAGATAATCCTGTCAGAGGCACACTTGCTGTTAGCGCATCTCGGTGCTACTAAAACACTCACTTACCTTCGGGAACACGTGTGGTGGAAGCAGATGGTGCAGGACACGCTGAAGTTTTGCGAGAGCTGTATGACCTGCAGAAGGAGCAAACCGAGCAATCAGAAACCGTATGGATTACTGAACCCGCTGGACTTACCTGGTGAGCCTTGGGAGGCCATTGGGATTGACTTTGTGGGACCGTTACCGGAGTCTATGAACCACGATGGGACATTCAATTCCATAACAGTGATCATATGCCTACTTACCGCAATGGTCCATTTGATTCCGAGTCGCATTGACTACAATGCGCGTCAAGTGGCTGAATTAGTCTTCGAACACATCTACAAGCTCCATGGGATGCCGAGCTCCATAGTCAGTGATCGGGACGTGTTGTTCACAAGCGCGTTCTGGCAGAGGTTACATGAGCTTCTCGGGACCAAGCTGAAAATGTCGAGTGCTTATCATCCTGAGACTGATGGCTCGACAGAGCGTGCCAATTGTACCGTGACCCAGATGCTTCGTCAGTGTATTGATATGAAACAGAAGGACTGGGTTGAGAAGCTTACGGCACTGGAGTTTGCGATCAATTGTGCACGGTCTGATAGCACTGGATACGCACCTTTCTTCCTGAATAGCGGACGAATGCCCAAAGCAATGATATGGCGTTCTGGTGGAAAAAATGAGTTCCCTGGCGTCCGAAATTTTGCCCTGAAGTGAAAGTTGGCTGTAATGGCCGCTCACGATGCTATTTTGTCTGCAAGGGTTAAGCAGATCAGGAATGTGAACCGGAAGCGGCAAGTCACACCTTTCAAAGAAGGCAACTTGGTGTACCTTTCCACGAAGAATATCACCTATCCGAAGGGGTTGGCAAGGAAATTGGTGCCCAAGTATGTTGGTCCTTACCGGATTATCCGTGATTTTAGAAACCAATCGTTCCGGGTTGAACTGCCGGCTGACTTTAAGCAGCGAGGGGTCCATGATGTGTTCCATGCTTCCCTATTGAGAATACACGTACCTAACGATGATAGGTTGTTCCCTGGTCAACTAGACTGTCAGGTGGTGGCAGCTGGGAGCGATAATCCAGAGGGCGAGTGGCAGGTCGAGAGGATTCTGTCGCATGCTGGAAGGGGAAAGGCTGCAATGTTCGAGATCCTCTGGTCCGCTGGCGACGTCACATGGTTACCTTATAAGGATATTGCGGATCTCAACGCATTGTCCGCGTACCTTTTGCTTATGGGTGCCGATTCCGTTAATGATCTCGGGGCGGGTACTGGAAACCCACCTGAAGAATTTTCCGTCGGGCTAAACGCTTTACATCTGGATGACTCTGGTATAAAGGATGGCCACTCTGGGGCTCGAAGGACCTCTGTGCGACGAGTTACCCATCACATCAGTTACTCTGCTACGATGAGTAAGCGAGAAAAAAAGGCTACCCCCGAAAACCTTGCTTGCGAGCCTACAAACAAGAAAGGCTACTGGAAGGTCACCCACCGGATCTCTAGGCTCAGCTTTGTTGCTCATGCGGCTCAAGTCAAACGATACATCAACTATGACACGGCTCTGCGCAAGGAGGACGCTGTCAAGAACTTGAAGGACCGGCCGTCTCCTGCTGGCTACATGGACTTTGCTGAGGCTTGGAACAGCTTCACCACCACGACGGCTCAGCAGCGGTTTGCGACACTCAATGGGCCAGGAGGAAAACCACTGGTTACGGGTCACAGTGTGCGAAGCTGGACTGCACTGGAGATTGATCAGTGGTTCTCTCTTGAAGTGGCTAGGGAGCAGGTGAAGAAGGCTGGGTGGCGTGTACTCACGCACGAGGAAGGAAACCGGTATGACAAGTTACGCGACGACTACGTCAACAGGGGGATGTGGAAGAGCCAGCAGGCTACGGAGAGAAGGGAGATGAGGGAGAAGAGGAAGAGAGATTGGGACTCGGGGGAGGAGGAATCGTTGGATGAAGATGAATACGAGGAGGAGAGGAGGGATGAAAAGCGGATCCGGGGAGGACAGACGAGTGGAGGGAAAGGTGGACAGCGATACTTCAAGGACACCACCGCCAACAACGCCAGCGTCGCGTACCACCGTTCATTCAATGCACCCCTCGGGGATAGCCTTCTCAAGGGCCTACCATCGTCGTCTGCCAACTACTATGCACCCTCATCACTCCATTCGACCTCGTACATGTCCTATGGTCGCGTCATCAATGAGGATATCATCATGGGGGATGCGACTGTCCCGAAGGTGCCTACCATGAATACTACCAGATCCGAAGCGTCCACGGCGACAGGAGCACCTCTAAACATCACTAGTACGACAGCAGCACCCCAAAACATTGCTGCTGCTGCGCCTGTACACGAAAACATTACTACTATGACTGCTACACCTCCCAGCATTGTTGCTGCGATGGCTACAACACCTACAACTCCCCACACTACTACACCTGCGCCAGCATCGGCAAACACAGCTCCGGCCGCTTCTTCATCTGGGGAATCATCGGCTCAGCAGCCTAGCGAAGGGATGGAGCCTTTGAACTGGGATAAGGATTTGGCGGCATGGAAGGCGGCTAAGAAGATGTTTGGCGGCGATGAGACTGATGAGAACGAAGATGCTAGTGGGGAAGAGGACGACGAGACGGGGGCTGATGGCGAGCTGAAGGACTATGAGTCCGAGGAGGAGGAGACTCCTGGAACGGGGCCACTGGAAGGCGCACCTCTGGGCGTGTTGGGACGAGCAAGGCAAAGGGGAAGGAACCTGCGGGGAAGGGCAAGCAACCGGCGAGGAAATAGGCGTAAGGCCGTGTCGATGAAAAGGGCCTTGGGCCCACCTCAAAAGTATCCATTGGATACACCACTTATTTTTCTTTATTCTTTCTCTATTATTTTACCTAGAAAGAATCGTGATGCGATTCTTGGAGGGCGTATGTGATGCCGAGGTGACTCTGGTCACCACAAGCCGTTTATTCTCAGGTGTTTCCCCACCTGTCATGTTCGATTGTCGAGAGTTTCCAGAACTCTCGACATAGTTATTCCTTTTATTTTCTATTCTATTATTAGACACCTTGTAGAGTATATAAGACCTCGTTTTGTATTCTTTACAATAGTGAAATCCGAGTGATTTAAACAGTCATTTTTGTGTGATCTAGCTAAACTCATTTGAATTCCGATTCATTTGTGTGGCCTAACCGACTCATACTCGCTTACGCTACAGAGCATTTCCTCCCGTCACCAATTTACACACCGCCGCAAAAATAAAACATAACCCCTTCGTCAAAGAAGAACAGAACGACAACAAGGAAAACATCAACCCCAATGGCAAACCCTCCAACGCCATACCTCTCCACATTCGAAAGCCCACCAGAGTCCAACTCACCAACGCTGGTGAACCCTCCCCCTCGACAGTATCGTCCCAGAAGGTGCCGCACACCGGATACCTTGCCAACAGACCACCACCACCCAGATGGTTCAGATGCTACATTTGTGGAGGCAGACATCGACAGTGTCATTGCTTTCGTTTTGTGTGTCGTCTGTGCCATCATTGTGGCCCAGGCCATTACCCGGTTAGCTGCCCACAACGCTACCACAAGGGCATAGATCGTCATTTCTGGGGTAAAGGAAGGAATTGAAGTCAGGAGACTTCAACGATAGCGAGAGGGTAATGTTATGATTTTGCTTACATGTTTCTCCTTACATACCCCGGCCCGCTTACCTATGCACGATTACTCACATATGCTGTGCATCACTGCGCATTTTTCATCTTTTTCCATGCTTACTCCGCATCTCTCACGATTGTGAGAGACTTATACCTTATCTGACTCTTTCTGACTCACATCGAGTCATACTGACTCATGTACTTACTCATCATGCTGTGCATGACTCATTACTTACTCAGCATGCTGCGCATGCGCTATATTTAGAACTACTAGATAGGTATATAAACCTGTACCATTTGGTCAAGGCTCCTCAGCTTGACCTAGGCAATCTACCTAACTGCTTAGTTCTCTACTTCGCCTTTAAGTCCCTTGCTTTGTCAATCTCACCAGGTTGTCAGTACAGCCGCAGCTGCTGACAAATCTCTGTCTTTGTTTATCAAAGACGTCGAGCGTAAACAGTATTACCTAAGTTGTTAGGCTCTGCCTTAACAAGAACGATTCCCTCCATCACGAACCTGGGATTATGCCATTGATCTCAAACCAGATTTTGTCCCAAAAGACTGCAAGGTCTATCCCCTCAACCCAAAGGAGCAAGCTGAAATGGACAAATTTCTCAAAAAAAAACTTACGGAAAGGATACATCCGACCTTCGAAATCACCTCAAGCATCACCCTTCTTCTTTGTAGCAAAGAAAGAAGCAAACACACTACGACCCTGCCAAGATTACCAATACCTCAACAGTGGCACTGTCAAGAATGCCTACCCCTTACCACTAGTCAGCGACCTACTCGACAAACTCAAAGGAGCAAAGATTTTCACAAAACTAGACATCCAATAGGGATATCATAATGTCCGGATCAAAGAAGGCGACGAGTGGAAAGCAGCCTTCAAATCAAATTGAGGCTTGTTTGAACCCACCGTCATGTTCTTTGGACTGTGTAACTTCCCAGCCACGTTTCAAGCAATGATGAACCACATCTCCAGAGACATGATCGATGAAGGATGGTTAATCATCTACATGGATGACATGTTACTCTTCTCCAAGGACCCAAGAGAACACAAGAAACACACCAAATGGGTACTCCAAAGGCTGATAGAACACAACCTGTTCCTTAAGGCTGAGAAATGCAAATTCAATGTGACAGAAGTTGAATTCCTTGGGATGATCATATTGCCAGACAAGATCCACATAGACCCGTCCAAACTTGATGGGATAAAGAAATGGCCAACCCTGACCACTGTAAAAGAAGTTCGGTCCTTTTTGGGATTTGGTAACTTCTATCAAAGGTTCATAGAGAAATATGCAGAACTAGCCCGACCCCTGAATGATCTCACCAAGAAAGATTGGCCCTTTACATAGGGAAAGGAACAAGAAGAAGCATTCAAAGCCCTGAAGAAAAGGTTTGCAGAGACGCCCGTACTCACGATGCCCAATCCAACGAAACCATTCACTATTGAATGTGACGCATCCAAATGGGCAACAGGAGCAGTACTACGCCAATGAGACAAAAACAACGACTGGCACCCTTGTGGATATGTACGTATAGGGCTGGTGGCGATCCAGTCTTCAAAGGCATCAGTGTTATGCTAGTATCGCTACTCGCTTAGACAAGTATCAAGAGTTCAGCTGCTTACTCTTCTACCAGCCTTTGTAGAAACAAGCGAGAGTAATTGAGCAAGTCGAAGTTAAAGCAAATAGCGATGTATCGGCTTTTAGGTCAAGCTAGAGAAGCAAGACCAAATGCATGAAGGTATTTATACAAGATTGGTAGGGCTAAGGGTTGGGCATTGCACAGCAATGCTGTGTAAGTAAAATAAGTATGACTCAGAGTGAGTCGGGGTAAGAGTCACTATGAGTCATGATAAGTAAATATAGTACAAGTATCTCATGATCGTGAGAATACTGAGTAATCAGTGTAAGAAAAATGAATAATGCGCAGCACTGTAAGGTAAGCAAGTAGGTGTAAGCGGGCTGAAGTAGTAACAATGAATTAGTAAGAAGGAAAAAGAGTCCAGGTGCGTATCCAAGATAACTGTAACATTACCCTGTCGCTAGCGTTGAAGTCATCTGACTTCAATTCTTCCTTTTGCCCCAGAAGTAGCGGTCTATGTTCTTCCAGTAGCGTTGTGGACAAAGAGGGTTCACCAGAGTGTTGAACTTGACGTGTCTCACATCTTTGTCACATGAATAGTCATGTGACACCACATGACTACAAATCACATTACTTAATTGCGTCATTATCACAACATACACATGTGGAGCATTACAAATACTTCTAGCATATTCCGCTCCACAATGACATCATCATGACTCATGTATGACTCATTCTTCGTCATTCCTTGTGTATTCCATACTATATTTAGCACAGAACATTCTAGATATGCTTACATATACATAGTCTGTGCACTCTACCTTTTTGTATAAATACTAGTGTTGAATTGACGCGTACCACTCACGTGACTAATCACGTGACATCACATGATTAGTATTGCGCCATATTGCACCATTATGATGTCTTCTTACGAATACGCCTCATGGCAACTCACGTGACACTTCATGACTACATATGACTCATTCCGTGTCACTTCCGTACTATATTTAGCACAGAACATTCTAGATATGCTTACATATACATGGTCTGTGCACGCTCTCTATATGTATATAAACCTATGTACTTTACCTCAATACATTGGAGACTTCTCTAGTCTTATTACATAGTTTGCTCTCACCTCACAAGCCCATACCTAGCTCAAGGTAAGGGTCGTCCGCAACTTCCCTCGCTGGAAGGCATGCTTGCTCGACAGGTTATGGGCCCTGATCGCTGTCTGTAGCTATCCTCACGGATGTGCTCGACATTGCGGATCGGTTCTAGACCTCTGAGCTCGTCGTTTAGATCAACCTCAAGGGTTGGATCTACGACAACTCAGGAAGTATCTCAATACCATCTGGTATAGAGGTTCACAGCTCGTTGAGCACAGCAGTGTCGTCACTGTTACATGTGTCTCAACTGATGCTGACTTCTTTTGTTTGATCTAGATCAATGTCTTCATCAAACATGACGTCACTCGTCCCTACCTTTGATGGTAGTAACTGGATCATCTTCCAAACGAAGATGAAAGCCTACTTGCAGTCCCAAGGGCTCTGGCAAATCGTTGGCGGTCACTATCCGCTTCCCACGCCTGCCAACCCTCAGGCACCTACTGCAGACGAACTCAAAGAAATTCGGTCTTGGCATGATAAGAATGATCAGGCCCAGGGTATCATGACACTTCGCATGAGTAATGCAATGTCCCAAGCCAACATTGGCGCCGACTCGGCTGCCACTTGGGACAATCTTGTCACGAACTACGACAGCCCTGGACCTTCCATCATCTTTGCTGATTTCAAGAAAGCCATCACTTTTAAGCTTTCTGGGAACGCTAATCCCACTTCTGAAATCGCTGCCTTAAACCTTATCTTTGAACGCCTCGCTGCAAATGGTTCTTCTCTGCCCGAATTCGTCAAAGCAATGATTCTGATTGCTGCAATCCCCCAGAAATGGGATAGCGTTGCAGCCCTTTCGCTCTCCGGTCCTAATACGACCGTCGCAGACTTAAGCTTCCCCAACATCAGATCATCCATCATTGCCGAATTTGAATGCCGCTCCGGTAACCACGTTGTTGCCAACAAGATCTCTGCTGTCAAACGCAAAGGTGCTGACCCTAAGCACAAAAAGGGTCAAAACCAGCAGCAATCACAGCCGCAAGGCGGACCTTCGAACTCTGGTCCTTCCCAAAAGAAGACCAAGAATAATCGGCGCCCGCAGAAGAAGAAGCAAGAAGGCCACGCCCATCAGGCTGAGGCAGCCACCGTTTTTGCCTCTATGGCAATGGTGGCTCCACCGGTTACTCCACCTCCACCTCCTGCCCCCACGACCGCTAAGGTCGCACTTATCAACCGTCTTGGAGTCACGCTCTCTGAGCGCATCTCCACCCCTGCATCGTGGACTGGCCCAGGCCAATCTGGCGATCAACAGGATCCACGCTACATGCAAGCCAAGGCTTTCTTGGAACGCATGTCCATGCCTGTTGAGCCCCGCTACCTTTGCCCCTTAATGGCGATGTTCCACAAGGAGCAATCATTCTCTGATCGAGAACTCCTTCGTGCCTGCGGTATCCACGACTACAACATTGATGTAGGTGCTCTCCCAGGGAAATGGGACAGCAGACCCATCATTGACGGTGTCCAAAAGGACTATGCTGCGACTCTTAAGGCTGGATGCCCATGGCCGCATCTGCTTGAATGTGATAATAACACGTGCGATCATCCCGATCATGCCAAGTGAATTGCGGAGCTGACTTGCCAACTTAGGTGTGGCTGCTGGACTAATCCAGAGGTCGAAGGACCAGTCAAGCATACATGTGGCAAGACCAATGACCCTCGTACACGCGCCAAGAAGACTGTAGCGCAGTCTTCTACTTCGGAGGAAACTCCCACATCATCTGCACAGACTGAGGAAGTTGTTGATCTTCCCCCTTCTTCCCGCCCTACTAAACGTACACGTTGCGACGACGACGAAATATCTCTCGGCGGAGAATCGGATCAGGAAGATCAGCGTCAAGATGGTCACATGGAGATGGATTGGGATGCGGAGATGGCCGCCAATGACCAAACCGGTCCTCTTGACAGGCAAGTACCTTGCACTTTTGATTCAAGATCAAATGCTGATAGAAAGTTCCAGCGAGCTCTTCGGCGACGATTAATTCCACGCACGAACTCTACGGACTTTACTATACACGATACATATGCATTCGGGGATACCCCCACTTCTACTATGACATGTATGCCAGCACTAGGATCTGTGACTAACTCGTCACAAAAATTTATGAATCATGCAATTAACTGCAACAAGTGTAAGGGAAAGAGACCAGATGACGGATCTGCATCATGGATCATGGATTCCGGTGCTTCGTATCATTTTACGAATAATCTCAATGACTTCACCGACTACGAAGAAGGTGACTTTGGAAATGTTATAACCGCAAGCGGTCAAGTTTCCATAAGGGGTCGAGGAACTGTGTTCATCGATCATTCATTTGTGAGACCCGGAACCGACAAGACTGTTGAAGTGACTACACGTCTATTTCCAGTCTATTACTTCCCTGAGCTCTCCACGCGATTACTTGCTATGGGAGAATTCTTACAGAAGGAGAAACTCCTTCTTAGGGCTTCATCTTCCACGATGACATTCTATTCTCGAAATAAGAATCGTGCGGAGATAGTGTGTAAACCACACATTCCTGGTGATAACCTTTATTGGTTAGATACCAAGATCACTTCTGCAAAGAAGATGGTCGCTGCATCATGCGTGTTTGCAGCCACGTACGACTTGTGGCATAAACGCCTCGGACATCCGTCTAAGGAGGTTTTACGCCGTAGTCAAGTACATACGCGGAAAGGACCGCAGAACATCGAATTCCCAAAAGAGAATCCGATTTGCCAAGGATGTGCACAAGGGAAAATGCCTTCAAAGTCTTTCCCGCCATCTGAATCTCGTGCAAAGGAACCCTTCGAGATGATTCATTCTGATCTCAAGGAATTCCCTGTGATGTCATATCACAAATACAAATACTTTATCTCCTTCTTGGATGATAACTCCTCCCACGGATGGGTGACGTTTCTACGTAAAAAATCAGAAGCTGTCAAGGCTATGGAAGACTTTTCTGCCATGGTTAATACCCAATTCGGAGCTAAGATCAAAACTTGGCGTATTGATGGAGGGGGTGAATTCACCAAGTTTGAGAATGCACTGAAACAACGTGGCATTCAGATTCACAAGAGTGCACCGCACACGCCTCAACAAAATGGCCGTGCAGAGCGCTTTAACCGCACAATCATGGATAAAGCTATGGCTATGCATCACGATGCGTGCCTGCCTAACATGTGGTGGGAATTTTCTGTGGCACATAGTGCTCATCTATACAACCGAACTCCAATTCGAAGAATCGATTGGAAAACACCCCACGAGGTTATCTATAAAGAGAAACCAGACATTTCTCACCTCCGTGTATTTGGTTGTGGTGCTTACGTTTACCTCCCTGAGGACAAACGAGCCAACAAACTTGCTCCGAAATCGGAACTCATGTTGTACCTTGGTACAGAACCAGGTATGAAGGCGCACAAATTCATGCGACTTCACAACAACACAATATTTGTTGGAACGACAGCACTATTTGACGAAACACTATTCCCAAAGTGTCCTGAACACAAGAATCGTGGCATCACACGTGTAGGTGATAAACCTATGATGCAAGACCCGGAACATTATGTTCCAGATCAACAAATTCCTTCGGAATCCGGTGATGATGATAACGATGGTTCTACACCACCAAATCATCGTCAAGATGATCATGCTTCTGATCACAACTGGACCCCTTCTCCTTCTCCACCTTCCACTCCGAAGCCTAAATCGGACAAGGGTAAAGGCAAAGCGCCTACTGTGGAAGAGGAACCTGAGGAAGACTTCAATGACTTCTATGCTGATGACCCAACACCAGCAGATCAGAGTTCCGCGTATCCTAATGATCAGTCCAATCAAGGACAAGAATCATATCAAATTGATCCATCAAAATTCCGACTTCGTCGAGTTGACGTGGAAAATTGGCGGTCACTTCCCGATCGCGCTCAATTTGAAAATAATACCGGCCCGCAATTGCCTCGTGGCATACCATTGCGCCGCTATCCCCAAAGGATACGTACCATTACCAGGAAACCTGGCAATGTATATGGAGAAAATCGTCTTCCCTCCGAAATACAAAGGGACATTCTCATGGACAGATATTGGAAAAAGACCGTAGGAGAGATGCCTGGGCGCGCCAGACAGATACCACAGCCCGATTATGACCAACGTGAGGCACAATTCCAGCCTACCGACACGATGGAAGGGATCATAACCTCCAATACTAGCGAACAGCCAGAGAATGATGACGATCAACTATCAGGAGACCAGGTTAAGGATCGCATGCAAGGTGTTGTGCCTGAACAACAGTTGCCACGTCCGCCTAAACGGCCTCGTGAAGATACTGATGCTGATCTTGCTTGGGCACAGAAATTGTGCAAGGAAGGGGGTGTGCCATTGATACAATATTTACTCCATCAGGCAGACCTGGCTATGCCAGCTGATGAGTATACTCCACCGTATCTCCACGCACTTCTATCGGATAGTTCTACACCTAGACTACCCAACATTCGCGAAATTGCATTTCGCGATATTGCTCGACTGCCAAAAGCGGAGCAAAAGGAATGGCATAATGCATGTCAACAGGAGCTTGAGGCGCTCCGTGAACGTGACGTGTATGAGCTAGTTGATCCACCTAAAGGCCGAAAGATTGTCAAAAACCGCTGGGTATTTGACATCAAATCTGATGGTCGCAAAAAGGCTAGGCTTGTTGCCAAAGGCTTCTCACAGATTGAGGGCATAGATTTCGATGAGATTTTTTCCCCAGTCATACGCTTTGAAACCGTCCGGACCTTATTTGCGCTAGCCGCATTAGAAGGATGGCACATTCAAGGTGTTGATGTGAAAACTGCCTTTCTATATGGAAAACTCGAAGAAGAAATCTATATGGAGCAACCAGAAGGATTTAAATCCAAAAGCCACCCAAATATGGTCTATCGACTTAAACGGGCACTATATGGCCTTAAACAAGCTAGTCTCTCTTGGTGGAAAGAGATGACGAAATCCATGGAAGCATTGGGTTTCAAACGAACAACATCCGACGCAGGTGTCTTTGTACACCATACTAAAGATGGCAAAACTGTTGTCGCTGTCGTGTATGTCGACGATGCAATGTTCATGGGGTCTGATCGGAACCTTGTCTTGAAGATGAAATCCGCATTCATGAAGAAATAGGAATGCCGAGACCTTGGTGACGCTAAGGAATTCCTACGCATGCGCATTACTCGGAACAAGAACACGATCAAACTTGATCAAGTTCCTTATCTCCAAAAAGTATTGCAACGCTATGGAATGACTAATGCTAAAACCACTTATACTCCACTGCCATCTGGCTGGAAACCTAAAACCAATACCGAGGCTCCCAATCCCAAGATCAAATCAGAGTTTCAATCCGTGATCGGATCTCTGTTATATCTCATGCTAGGCACACGGCCGGATATTGCCTTTGCGGTAATCAAACTATCGCAGTTCTCTGCAAATCCAAGCAAAGAGCATCTCGAAAAGGCCAAACATGTGCTAAAGTACTTAGCTACCTACCCCAACTACTCACTTGTCTACGACGGAGCTAGTAATGGTGGTCTGCATGCATATACAGATTCTGATTGGGCGTCTGACGAAAACACGCGTCGCTCTACATCAGGATATATTATGAAACTCGCCAATGGACTTATCTGTTGGACGTCGAAAGCGCAGAAAACAATTGCGCTATCATCGACAGAAGCTGAATACATGGCTTTGTCAGACACATGTCGACAAGTCACATGGCTTCGGTCACTTCTTTCCGAAATAGGTCTTCCTGAAACTGAACCTACTATGGTTATCGGTGATAATCAGGGATCGATCTTTATCGGATCAAATCCTGTCCAGGAACGCCGAACTAAACACATTGATATTCACTATCACTACGCCCGCGAATGTGTTGAAAACGGTATCATAGAGTTATACTTTATACCTGGAAATGAGAACACTGCTGACATGCTGACCAAGAATTTGGACCGTGTCAAATTTGAGCAGTTCAGATCTCAACTTGGACTTGAGTTTTACTCGTCTAAGAACAAAGACACACAATAGGTGGTCTTTGAGGGGGTGTGTTGAATTGACGCGTACCACTCACGTGACTAATCACGTGACATCACATGATTAGTATTGCGCCATATTGCACCATTATGATGTCTTCTTACGAATACGCCTCATGGCAACTCACGTGACACTTCATGACTACATATGACTCATTCCGTGTCACTTCCGTACTATATTTAGCACAGAACATTCTAGATATGCTTACATATACATGGTCTGTGCACGCTCTCTATATGTATATAAACCTATGTACTTTACCTCAATACATTGGAGACTTCTCTAGTCTTATTACATAGTTTGCTCTCACCTCACAAGCCCATACCTAGCTCAAGGTAAGGGTCGTCCGCAACTTCCCTCGCTGGAAGGCATGCTTGCTCGACAAGTGAAACATGTTTTCTGCTACCTCAAGGGCACAAAGGACTGGGGGATCTCTTACGGCGCCGGCAAGCACGACTTCATTGGCTACACCAACGCTGATAGCACATCTCAACCTCATTGACATGCTATCTCTGGATATGCATTCCTCATTGACAGCGGGGCCGTCTCCTGGGCATCGAAGAAGCAAGAACTTGTCACCCTTTCGACTGCCGAGGCCGAATACGTCGCAGCAACTCACGCAGCGCACCAAGCACATCAACATTTGTTATTATTTTATTTGTTTCGTCATCGAGAAGGGAGTACTCAAGCTCGTGTACTGCCCTACTGAAGACATGACTGCCGACACATTCACCAAAGCCCTTCCCTCCATGAAGGCGAAGCATTTTGCGGCCTCTCTAGGCCTTCAACCAACCTCCAATTGAGGGGGAATATTGAATTTTGTAGTATTCTTTGACCGTACAATTGTCGGTCTTTCTTTATCTTATCAGTTCCCTTTTTGGGACGATTTCTCCTTGTCCATGCATTATACTTCTCGTATATCATATTCACGGTACTTTCAGTACCTTTACACACTTTACATATAGCAACAAATATTCTTTCTTATTGTCTATGATATTTTGCTTATATTTTTATCATTTACCTTAGCTACAGAACTACAGTATAAAAGATATGTATTCATGTAGTGTCAAATTCATTCAAATTCAAGTTATATTTCACTATGAACATGCCTTCTCGCGGGGTGGCCTCACTGTCTCCAAGATGCGACGCTCTTTATTGGAAGACTCAACTCATGCCGCCACGGTCATTGGTTCATGGGTGGACTGCCCTATTGACCTTATCCCTTGGGATAAAATCCTGTCAGTATTCAAGGACAAGTCGAAGAGGACCGGGAAGGGCAAGGGCAAGGAGATTGTCACTACTGATGTAGACCCTATAGTTATCGAATGAATATACATATTTTCTCTCTCGTATCAATGGGTACCTGTGGGTATACCTGTAAGTACTTGTGTATATCCGTATTAGTAGGTTACTTGTGAGTACTTGCTGACCCATGGTTAGAGGATCCGTGAGTTTGAATGACTCGTGAGTACGGATCCTCAAGAGTCCAGGTATGACATTTGTAGTTCTCCCTACCCGCAAGTAAGGATCTGAGTCACCTGTGAGTGCACTTGTGGTATGCCTTACCTTAAGGTGTGATTTTCTTTTGCTGATGGCCAGTAGGCTTAAGTTGTTACTACAATATATTTCACCTTGAAGTCAAGGCATTTCAAAATTCATTCCTATATGTTGATTGATTGTTTCCCAGTGCCTATCTATTATGATGTTACCAAGAGAATGCCCCTCTATCCGCTCTGCAATACTTGGATTTGGGGTGGCTGGATTTGCAGATTTGATGACCAATTGGAGCTCCGCTCTAATTGTTGAACGTACTTCTGAAAGCTCATGTGTGCTTCCGAGTGGTGTTCAAGTTCATACATGGCCTGTCATTATCTAGCCGCCTTCGAATCCTTCGCTGCTGTTGGTCGGCTATGGTTTCGGCTCATGTAGCTAACAACTTCATTCCACTTGCGGTCTTCTCAGCAAAGTTGGAATCCGTGCATCATTTCCAATCAATGAATAAATAATGGCGTGGTGAATCAACCACCATGTTTGTTGAACTTCTCCAATGAACAGATCACGATTACAATTTCACTCCAGTCTGATTAAATCAGTCGGTGTCACCTCAACCTTGGCCTCAACTCGTCGGACAACTCTCGAACTCTACCCCGAATTCACCGCCGGCTAAGCTGCTACTAATCTCCAGGATACCGCGGTACGTTGCAACAATGAAGCTCTGTGCCCGCAGTTGAAAGTGGTGATCTACATATCCCTAAATGTCTGCTTCAAAGTCTGATCAGAAGGCGGCAAGCACCACGGGTATTCGAGTCCTCGAGCCAGGGTTCGCCGATCTCTCAAACTTCTCTACATTTGATGGAAACCCGCGGAGTTGCAGCCCAACATACAACAGAGTAGGAAAGGCATCGGAGACTCAGAGCAGAATTCAGTGTTATTCCCTCAATCTGTCAGTCTCTCGCCAACTTCTTGCTATCGCGCCCACGCCGCACGAAACCCGATGCATTCGGCAACGTTATCAAATCTTTGTCAATTCGGGAGCGGCACACGCCTTGAAAGGCGTCGCTAAGTGCCTAGTGCTACAAGGATCTGCACGTTGCTGTTGCTGCGATGGGCAAGGAGGCAAGGAGGAAAAATTAGATTCGAGTGCATGTAGTACGGCAGACGGCAGGTCAATTGAATACAGGATACTTTCGAACTTTCCATGCGGCACAGACTGGGGAGCTGCGCTCTGGCCAGCGAAAGCTCAGTCAGTATCACGTTGCCATCCCCGAAGCAGTAACACTACATGCCGAACCGAGGGTGCCTTGGTGAAAGGCACTGCAAGGGAAGGTCACGCCCCACAATCTGGCTAACCCTAGATCGAAGGCGCAGGCGGCAATTGAACCCAAAAATGCCTCCATCATTTTCTTCAAGCACTTCGATTTGCGAGAGAGGATCCGAGTCGGACACACGCCCGACAATTTCTGGTGTGCGTTGGGGTTCTACGATAGAGAAAATCATGCTGGAGGGACTTGGAACTTGAAATATGGAGGGAGGGAGGAGAATGTCGCGGAATGTTGCAAGGCCTCGTCAGGAATAGGGATAATCGAGGGTTCAGATCTTCTCGAGGCAATCAAACTCGTTACCCTTACAGAGCGATCAGGGTTCATGATAGTATACCCTGACAAGTCTTTGCGAGAGATGTAGTCATTGGTTCTCAGTCCCGAAATGACTTTTCTGACGAAGATGAATGAAAATGAGGTCTTGCGGGCGAATAATTACTGCGCTCAGCCCAGGAATCTTGCTACCGCCATCAAGTGAGCACCGGTTCCGTGGGACGATTTTTCGGACATGAATACAGTTTAGTATTAGCGTGTTGAGTTGGAATTGGCAGAAGGATACGACGGCGACGCCTACAATTGTCGATAGGTGATCGGAGTTGATGGAGATACCAATGGAGCTGATTTGAAATATGTCGTTTCAGTCCCCAAAGGAGTTTAGTACGGTAGGTGTGGCTACTTGAATCGGTAAGACTGCAACAGGAACGAGTGATGAATGTTGTGAAATTTTACGTGTAGTTGTAAAATGAGGGAGAGAACGTGAAGTGCATCTACGAGACTGTTGGACGGTTGTAATATTTTGGATATAAACTGACAAGAAAAGCGCGGAAAACATGAGGAGGAAAATGATAACCGGCGGTGACGGGAGGAAATTGGTTGCCACGTGCCAAAAAAGAAGACTTCGAAAGTCACGGATTAGCGCCGGAAAAGGAAAGGAAGCGGGAATTCCACGAAATTGGCGACAAATGCCGTTGGAAAAGTCTAAATTCAGACATCTCTCTTTGGTGCAATTTGGTTAGTTCACATGGTGTTTCTTACGTACATGTGGCTGAGCCAAGACAAACATAGCGATCCCTCATAACCGCGCCTAATTTCCTGCCCTCTTCCAGGGTACCATTTTCTGTCCCTTTTCCCCAAGTTTTTCCCTAGCTCCTACCCTCATCGTCGTCTAATGCCTCGAGCCGAGTCGACAAAGCATTCGACGTATCAGTCTGGCTACTCTCCTGGCAGCAATTCTCAGTATCCTGCTGGCTCTAACACTCCTTCGCCGCCTCCAACGTCTTCTGCCTCGACACCTACTTCGTCAACTCAGTCTTCTTCTAACGTTAACGCGAATGCTTCTGCTCAGAAGAAAAAGCATGTCTGCCCGACGTGCGAGCGACCATTTAGTACAAGTGGCCACCTAGCCCGTCACTCACGGGTACACACCGGCGAAAGGAACCACAAGTGTCCATTCCCCGGTTGCGAGACACGGTGCTCTCGCCAGGATAACCTTCAGCAACAGTAAGTTAATCGCAAACATCCCTCGTTTGCATCCCCTCATACCCCTCCTCCAGTTATCGCATCCACCTATCACCAGGTTCCAGGCGAAGTTCAACTCGCTCTGCCATCACCCGGGCCATGAATGGTTCAAACAAGAGGAACACAGCACCTTCGCCAGCTGTTGAGGCGCCCGCATCTCCACCCCCATTGTCGTCCCCCCCAGCACTCGAGCAAGCCCGTATTTACGCTCAGCATTCCCCCGCACCTGACTCGCCCCCACCCCTTGCTCAAGCTACCCTGCCAGCGACTGCTCACCTTCCGCCCTCAAATGTTCCCAGGTCGTCTGGATCACCTGAAGCGGTCTACAACTCCTCCGGGCATCCTCTTGCCCCCTCTCATAATACCACCCAAAACATGAATGGGTACTCCTACCGTAACGGTCCATCGACTTACCAAGATCAGTCTCAGAATACTGGTTTCACCTATGTTCATACGAACAACCTATCCCACTCGAATAACTCGTCGGGGTCTTTCTCATCGTACTCTAATGCGCATGGATCTTATCATGCTTCCCTTCCGCACATCAACACTTCATCACTCCACCCCCAGCATCACCACGACAGCCCGAACCCGACCCCAATCACGTCGCGGCACTCAATATCTCATATCTCACATCCTCAAACATACTCCCAAAACCAGCCTCATAGCGCTGGACCTGCATCGCCTGCTTCATCTCACTCTGTCTCTTCACATGCTTCCAACCCCGCGACTCCGTCATACCCCTACCACGAAGAACAGCACAGCTATCACCATCAGAATAACGGCATGATGGCTGACCATGGTCTATCTAACGGTCAGATGATGCATTCCGCATATTCTACCGTCAATGTGCAACAGCATTCCTCGCGATTCGACTCGCCTCCTCCTACCTTGGCCCCCATCCAGGAGCCCCGCTATAACCGCCGGGATGAACGACACCCTGAGCCCCACTCTAATGGATCGTACATGCATCACGCACATTCAATGCCGAACGACTACTCTTCCTACCATCACCCGATGGCTATGAACAACTGGAAGGCAGAAAGTGGGATGCGGAAAGGCGTAGGTGCTCTTGTTCAGTAACTCATTCGCTCTCGCCTTGTAGATATCAGTTCGTGCTTTAAGCTTATTCGTCCCCACCTGTCGCTGTGCTTCTAAACTCAATATTGTAATACTTGTACTACCCTCGGATTCACAAACTGCATTTCACTTTCTCTGTGCATAGCTTACATATATCCTTTGTTCATACCTATTGACCTACTAGTAAACGTTTAAACTCTAATGTGCCATACGGAGATTTCAATGGAACTATTTAATCGGTTTTCCCATGTTCTGGCGTTCCTTACTGGAAGAAACTTTGAGATTCCCAAATTTGGTGGTGGACCCTGGTTGATCGCAATTGACAAGTGTTTCATTGCTTCATCGACATCAACATCGTTCACCGAGTGTTATCTATACATCGCACTTCAACACGTACATTCATTTCGCCAATATTCTTCTACCCTGACATGCCTAGCGACCTCGATAGGTGAGCTTCTGTCGGCGGTATAGGTCTACGAGGACGAGCACTGAATTTTGAGCACGTTTCACCAACACCTGTGGCCGCTTTCTTCATTTCGAACGTCATTTCAAAACCATGCCACGGCCAATACCGTCTCAGACAGATTGAACAACTTACACGATGTGAGCCTATCTCTGAAGAGCAGGTCAAGAGGCTCTGCCTGAAAGCACGGGAAATCCTTATTGAGGAGGGAAATGTCCAGGTGGTTGATTCTCCAGTAACGGTGCGAATGACTTCTTGTCACCTGAGCTATGGATGTACCTGACCGTCGACAAATGTTCCTGGTTGTGGGGCTTTTCTTTCACTCCGAAGATTTGTGGAGATATTCACGGACAGTTCTTTGATTTAATGGAACTCTTCAAAGTGGGCGGCGCCTGCCCAGAGACCAATTATCTGTTCATGGGTCCGTATAGTTTCCCCTGGAATCAATCACGCGTATCCACTACGCCCTCTCTTGCTGGAATCTAATCTCTTTGCAGGGGATTTTGTTGATCGGGGTTTTTACAGTGTCGAAACGTTCCTCCTGCTGCTGGCGCTGAAAGTCCGGTACCCAGAAAGAATAACCCTCATTCGTGGAAACCACGAGTCGCGACAGATCACTCAAGTCTATGGCTTCTACGATGAATGCCAAAGGAAATACGGGAGCTCGAACGTGTGGCGATGGTGTTGTGAGGTTTTTGACTACCTTGCCCTAGGAGCTATCGTCGATGGGCGTGTGTTCTGTGTCCATGGAGGATTGAGTCCGAATCTTCATAGCATCGACGAGGTAAGCAACTTCCCTCTGTGAGGAACGCCACTTTCGGTTGACAGTTGACCCTTAGATTCGTGCTATAGATCGGAAACAGGAAGTGCCTCACGATGGCCCTATGTGTGACCTCCTTTGGTCAGACCCCGATGGTAATTTAGGATTTGCGATCGCCTTGCAGCTATACTAATCCTGGCCATAGACATTTCGGGCTGGGGCCTTTCACCTCGTGGTGCTGGCTTTCTCTTCGGGGCCGACATCACCAAACAGTTTGCCCACCAGAACGCGATAGACCTCATTGCCAGAGCTCATCAACTAGCCATGGAGGGTTACAAGTTAATGTTCGATCGAACAATAGTCACCGTTTGGAGTGCACCCAATTACTGTTACCGGTGAGTCCCTGGTACTCGTGAATCTAATTAGACGTATTTGTTACCTCGTCCACGATCACCTGTTTTTTGACGTGCCCTCGTGGTGGCGTCTCGAGGAAAGTTTGCTTCCGTCGTGACGAAAGTGGGCAATTAATTTCCTGGGCCCCATCCTCCGTTCTATCCAATGTGGTCTCATTACTCGCCTCTAGATGCGGCAATGTCGCTTCTATCCTTCAGCTGGATGATCACCTCAGCCAGGAATACAAGGTTTTCCAACATGCACCACTGGTACGTTACTTGAAGGCATATAGTACTCATGCTAACCGTCAACTTTGATTCAGGATGTTCAATCAATTCCAGCAAAGCGACCTCCAGCAGATTACTTCCTGTGATCGAACAATACGTATTTTTACCCTCCGATGCAAATTTGCAACCGCCACAACTCGTCCGTCAATACCACACAAGTCCGACAGAAGAATTGCCCCATTTACGAGTTCCTCGCGCGAGTGTATTCAATCCGACAGAATAGAAGTCGATAGCCTATTACTGGTTATGTGCATGAGGATGACATGATGCGTAAACAATTGTGGGATAGTTCTACTACTAATATGGAAGGCTGAATGGAAGAGATCTACTAAGGACGCGATACACGGGTGTGAGGCACCTTAGGTTTTCCCTTTTGGCGCGGTTTTTGAGAACAGTTTTGCCTTCTCGATAGCAGCGTTACCTACATAACGCATAACGGTTAATGCTCGGCTTCAAGAGATGAAAATCGAAGTACATACTCTGTTTGACCAGATTTCGTTTATAATCCACGATACTAATGTCACGTTTGGTGAGATTCTTGATGGTTTTGTCTGCAACCTCCCAAAGCTCTTCCGCAACTTGGGAGATGAGGCCTGGATAACGCGAGTCAGCATTAAGATAGGAAGAGAAGACGCTCTATCATAAACTCACGGAAGTCATGCGAAACGATGACGACGCCTCCCTCGAATTCCTTGATTGCCAAAGCGAGAGCATCGATAGAAGCCATGTCAAGATGGTTCGTGGGCTCGTCTAAAGAAGGTCGCTATGAATATTTAATTGAAAGGAGCATCGGGAATCATCACATACCCAATAGAAGGATATGGGGATGCTCCATGGCGAGCTGAGCGAAAACGACACTGTGATAATCTTTAAGCAAACCATACACAAGAAAGTGTTCATTACATACCGATTCCGAAGGCCGTCTGATAGCTGCTTGATGGGTGAGGTTTGGTGGGCTCCCGAGAGACCAAATCGCCCGAGTTGAGATCGCCATGCCTGATAGATAGTGTCAAGATCGAATAAAGTCACAAGTGGCGGTCGAGACTAACCTGAAGGTCCTTTTCAGGATATTTTTCCCTGAATATTGCCTGGAAGTATTCTATGGGGCTGGAATCGTAGGGAAGCTGATCAGCAGAATGTTGGGAATATTTAGCGAGCTTGAGGGAGGTATGCTTCGAGATCGTGCCTTCGACCGGTTGAAGCACACCTGTAATGAGGTGCAGAAGAGTCGATTTTCCAGCACCATTAGCACCAAGGATGGCGACTCGTGAATCCATACTTGAATAAGGGGGGTAAGCACGAGCTTGAGACAATACGCTGTCGGTACTCACTCTATACCAAAGGACAGATGCTGGTAAAGATAGTCCTCTTTCTTCCCAGAGTATGAGAACGCAACATCGTCAAATGCCAGAATAGGTGGGGGTAATTTCGCGATGTCTTCAAAATGGAAACTACCAAGCAAGGTGAATGAATGGAAGGTGGGATAGAGAACGATAGCCAATTACCGAAGTTGCTTGGGAGTCTCAATCTTCTCGACGAGGCCAGCTGCCTCCATCTTGTCGATGATCTTTTGTTTCGACTTTGCCTGACGAACGAGATTGGCATAGGTTCCTGCTGACGCGATGAACCTATTCGTGAAGAATGAGCGTTGACGAAGAGGGGGAGGAGGGAGGAGAAGCGTACTTCTTTATGTGAGCAATTTCTTCCTGTTGCTTGTTATACGCCTTCATTTGGTTGACTTCGTTCTCCTGCTTCGTCTTGACGTATGTCGTATAGTTTCCCGTGTAATAGACCAGCTTCTTTTTCGTCGTCAAATCCATGATGTTCGTGCACACACTGTCCATAAAGTCCTGGGAGTGTGACGTAACGACCAAAATGTGGTTGTAAGTCGATAGGTATGCTTCCAGCCATACGACAGCGCCGAGATCCAGGTGATTGGTGGGCTCGTCGAGGACGAGAAGATGAGGCTTAACGAATAATGCTCGAGCAAGAGCAACACGCATTCGCCAACCGCCAGACATATCTTTTGTGGGCTTCCTCATCATCGCTTGGGAGAAACCAAGACCGTGGAGGATGCTGCTAGCTTTCGCTTCGAAGGTGTTGGGATCGAGCTCCTCAAGCTCTTCGTAGGCCGTCTCGAGCGCAACTTCATCAACATCATCAGATGTTGAAAGCTCTTCAATGTAAGCCTCGAGCCGTGCCACCTTGTCCTTAGCCGAGGCAATGATAAAGTCGACAGCGTTAATATCTGACGGCTCTGCCTCGCCTCGCACAAGGTAGATATCAATATGTTGCGGGATCTCAATGTCGCGCTCTGCTATCGATTGAAGGAATGTGGACTAGTGGAAGAAATTGTCAGCTCGATGATCATGACAGCGGGGCTTGGCGTACTCACTTTTCCGGACCCGTTCTCTCCCAGCAAACCATATCTCTGCCCGTAATTGAGAGCTATCTCCGCGTTCTCGATAAGCAGTCGACCATGGAAGGACAATGTATAGGAATCAATCTTGATGTCCCTGCCTTTGACATCGGATATGAGGACACCTGTAGCACTCCTGGAACCAGATCAGCCATACAAATCGATGAGATATGGCACCAGGTCAAACCTATCGGTCGCCATGTTGAGCTTGGCCATAGCCGAGAGGTCATCTGTGCTGGCCGCAGCGCTATTGCTGGTTAGCGGAGTGTTTATAGCACTTCCACCGTTGACTGATCCTGACGGCGTCGTCGACGAGGAAGTTGCGTTCGTCGCTAGGGAAGCATTCTTCTTCGCTGCTTTCTCTGCCAACCTTTTCTGTTTTGAAGCTGAGGGTGCCATGGTGGTGGTATAAGCTGAGAATCCAAATGCCGCTCAAAACTATCGATGAGCTCCAATCCGGAAATTTTGGGAGATCATGTCGGAGTCTAAAACCTATCGTGGCGGGACGGCGATTTCGTCATGATCACTGCCAAATCACCGCATAGCTTCAGCTTCAATTTGTACTGCCTTGAGCTTTGGCGACTCAGCCCAAGCCTTTGCCTTCAGTAGGACAATATCTCACGTTCAGGCGCTGCAGATCTTGAGAAATTACCTTTGTTGACGCCTTCAATTGGATGCGATCATCGCTAGCTGGGGGGTCTTAATCTGGTCAGGCCCTGCAGAGGCGGTTCGAAACATGCCACCACTACTGAAGCACCTGTAGCCTGCAAACTTTAGTCACCGAACGGATGGATAGACCTCTGGAGGGATAAATTGCTATGTGGCCCATCTCTGCTATAATCAATCCACCTGTTATCATCAATCGGATGGAGGGCCTCGTGACGGGCCCATTAAACTCTTGCTGAAACATGGAATTGTAATATCTCTCACTCGTGCATGTGCGGGAGCACGCTCCTTCCCGTTCATGACGGCCCATAGAGTCGTCGATGAAGCAGCTTACTCGCTTGCATGGACACCAAATGTGATCCATGTGCCCATTGACATGACATCTCTACCGTGAGCTATGTCAAGAACCATTGCTGCTGTCAGGACGACTAGGGGGAAATCGAGCTTACAGCTGAATTGACTATTATTCCGATATTCGCTGATTTAGTTTGGTTCACAATGATATACAAGCCAAGCATGCCACACGGCAGCGAGTCATTGTGGTATCTAGGTTGAAATTCTCAGCAGGGTAAATCCCCTGGAAATTTACTTTCTTTCCCTTCACGCCGTCATCTTCGCGGTTTATTTAGCCCGTTGATCTGACCTATGGTGATCTGTTAAAGGTGGGAATTAAGTATCGGCACTCCGTGTTCGATTGGCGATCTAAGGCTTGAATAATCAAGGCCTTACCGCTGGTGCGGAGTTTCCGTGGCGCATGGTGCACAAGAAATTCATGCGATTCAAATTCTTCAGTAGTGCCTGTCGCGTTCGAGGAAATGATATTGCGCTGTCTACAAGTTGTATCCCTGCGCACTGCGGTTGCCTAGCCGCTTTCGTAGGAATCATTAAGAGACCGGGCGAACATTGAATATTGCGCAGCTTACACGACGCTGTGGGGCTGTTTACGGCATGGTGTTCCTCTGTGAGTGTCAATAAGATTCTGAGCTTTGTCACCCAACCGCACCGATGTTTATCTCTAGTACGCGAGGATATTATTTTATCCGACGACGAGTGAAGACGTAGTCCTGCAGGAAATATTTCGCTTTGCTGCGGCACTCTAACGGCCGATAGCAATTGTATGGGCGGCGTCCCGAGCTATCGAACCCATTTCAAGGCCCTTATGTTATTCGCGAAATTCGAAAAAGGCAGGTATCTTTCTGAAACATAACTATCCATCTTCTGAGGAGTACTGGGTGCTCTACCCCCTGGGCTTTTCCCAGTCGGACATCAGCCATTTTGACAGGTACAGGATTTTGACTGGTATTCGTAAGCATATTCCTCCGCCAGTGATGCGAAGGCAGATCCTTACCACAATTGGGATCAGCCCTGACTTTGAGAGTGGAAACGGACAGACTCCGTCAAAGGATTAACATGGCAGGATTGGCCTTGATAATTCTAGAACTAATGTGCTGTAAGTGTACAATTGACAAAGGACAATGCTATGTCTACAGAACCATATATATCGTAGGCTAATAAATAAATGACGATGAGAGTAGAGAAGTGTGATAAATTAGCATAAACCCTTTCTTAACGAAGATTCAACATTGTCACCAAGGCGCCTCAACTGGGGGTGGAAGGTGGAGTATGTTTGGTGCGTGGTTTGATCTTCTTGCGTCTTAACTCGACTGGGCGAGGCTTTCCTCGCAGCCTAACATACACGCCGCATGCGTTACAGAGCTGAGCGCCTTCCTTGCTTCGACGCCAGACGGAGGTATGATGAGTATGGCAATGGCTACATTCGGGCCCAGACGTCTCCCCTTCGGATTCTGATGCCTCTTCTGCTGCATCGGCGTCAATTAGTTCTTGCGGGCGATGTTTATGACGCTGCTGCAAGTACAGACCGCAAGCGTTGCAGAGTGGTCGAAGGGTGTTCGGCTCCCGGCGCCAAAGTGGAGTGGATGTGGCGTGGCAGTGAGAGCATGACTTGACGCCTGTGCCACCAGAATGGTCGACGCTACCGCGGCGAGACGAAGGAGGAGAAGAGCTACTTGATGTTGGAGAAATATGCCTCCCAGAGGAGTCGAGCCGGGGTGATATCGACATATGCCCCAGTGAGAAGTCATTGGTTGGGACGAGAAGAGTCATATCAGGGGAAGCGGTGGGAGATGGATTGCCTGTCCAGTGGGGATCTAGATTCAGGTATTGACTCTCTGCTGGCGATGACCACCCGTAATTTGCGTTGTGAGAGCTAGTCGGCTGTGGCAACTCTCGTGGGTTGACGTTGCCATTCCACTGAGACCTTGATCTCTCTCGCCCCACGGGAATCTGAGCTGACCCAGGACCAGATGGCATTTGGTATGTCATGTCGCTTCCCTGCCGTCTTGTTGAGACCACGGGTCGACCGTACGAATCGTGATACGAGGAGTGGCGTCCTTCTTGGGGTGTGTATGGGGGCGAGGCATACGCGTTGTATGAACCGTGTGTTGAGTGGTGGTCGGAAGACCGGACAACATGAGAGAAGGTATGATCACTTGATGTCGGCGAACCACGACCCATTCGGGTTGGCAGAGGAGCACCTATCCTGGCACTTGAGCCTAAAAGACGCGATGAGAGGACGATGGGTGGTTAATCACTGATAGCCATACCTGATGTGCTCCAGCCATTCTCAAAAGTAGAGTTACCGGAATGCGGCGGTGTGCCATATGGTTCGTAGGCTGCGTTGCTGGCAGTGTACGAATTCTCGACTTGAGAAAAGTCGTTGAACATGTGTGGAAAGAGTGCGCAATGGAATATGAAGGCGGGGATGAAGTCCGCCTTTTTATGGAGGAGTCGAGAGGATTGCAAGGACAGAATAGGCGGTTTGTTTGCGACTTAAATCATGCGTTAAGTAGTGTGGTAAGATCGGGTTCTCTATTGGATAACCGTGCAAGATTAGATCGGAGGATCTACAAGGGGTATCGTCATGTTGACAAAAGGGTAATTCAAGCCAGCACAAGGCCTCTTGAAACCAGACTGATGCATAGCTTGTTATCTGTCAAAATTCCGAGAGGTGGGAGTTCAAAGCAGGTTGGGCCAGTTTACGCCCTTGACAAGGCATTGAGATTGATGCAGATGGCAAACTGGACCTCGTTAGAATCGGAGCAAATGGTTCGGTTGGGAACTGACGTAAAGCGATGGTCCCTACTTTCTCCCTTACCGAGAGTCTCGGGGCATTGCGTAGCAACCATAAAGAGCGAGGAGTATCATCAGCAGATCTTCTCCGCCTATTCAGGGGGATTAGCGTCTGAATGCAGAATGCAGTGGTTGAGCATAATAAACGAAGAATTTTCGTGCATTCTTAGTCGCTTCATCCAAACAAAGCAGCAGAATTACAACGTTCGTCTAGACTTGTGCCATTCTCACCATTTCCTAAAAGAACGGCATTGATGTTTGGTCTGTCCAGTCGAAACAAAGAGGGTCAACCTTTGACAGGACTGTTGATTCGGAGATAGTGGAGCCGGCCCGAGGCATGCCGTCAGAGCTGAACTGGATTGGGTTGGAAACTCGGCATCAACTTTGGTCAGACTCCCCACTTTTGTTCACAGAAGGCGATGCGAAGGTAGTTTGGAGGCGGGCTTGCCGACTAGCCCTCGCTTCCGGCGGGCCCAAATGAGATCGTAAACGGAATATGTCTGAGAAAGTCGGCCAGCAATCTCTGCATTCATCGGCTTTCCACGCCTACACGTTGTCATAAACTGTCAACAACCATCTGCCAACTCGTAGCGAAACTCGACCCGTGTAGGGAGGTGCTTAATGTGCTTAATGTGGTAATGGAGATTCTCAGTGAATGACGAAGACACCAATGATCTTCCATATGCACAGGCACAAGGGCCAGGCAAGAGTGAGTTTAGTAGCGAGAAGCTGCAAGTGACCACAACCGCAATACTTGGTGATGAGAAGAGGTGCCGACTTGAATAAGGCAGCAATGAACTGTCAAAGTGATACGTGACATAGCCGCTGGTACGAATCGAGGAGTTCGACATGATATTTTTGCCAAGATTTGGCGAATTATTCGTGTTTGAGGGGCCGCAGTCTATTAGGCTACTCAGGGCGAACAAGGTAGGTTGATATCCACAGTCCTTGTGCATCAGCTGCTCGGTCATCGAGCATGTCCAGACAACTAGGGACATCATGTAGAGCTTACAAAGTCACCGAGTCAGGCTCTTCGAGCACCATCTTACCGCCGGAGATATTCCTCAAGAGCAGTAGCCCTGATGCACAATCCACATCAAATGAATTTACCTGGAAGAGGTCAAGATCGTCGTGAGTCACCATCCTAAATCTGTCTTGATTCGGAGTGTATGGAGTCGGTCCCATCTATGCTCCGAACGCACAGCTTCGTGATAAATAACCTACCGCTGTAGCGACCAAAAATGATTAATGAAGGAGACGCGTCGCCAAAATAGGTGGCGCATGTGGTGCTGCTGGCAGTTTCATGAGGCCATTCTGCGTGCTTGAACCATCTAGTCTAGCTTGTTACAGAGCTTCGATGACAGAAGTCTAGGTTAACAGAGGGGACAAGGTTTTCATGTGGTGCTTCAACGACAATCTGCTGTTACATTTACAAGCTCCGTCAAGGGAGTCTCTGAAGGTTACTGTCAAACGCGTTCGATGTACTTGGTCTGACTTGGAGGTGGCTGTGAACGTGACCTAACCACGTGATCTGACGTTGCGTGTTTGGCTGGCAGTGGCCTCTTGCTGTGGCAATCGTCTATGAGTCCGTTCTTCACTTGAAGTCCCTTCCAATCTCTTCATTCTTTTTCACTTCTTAGGTCTCTTGGTTAAACTGGACTATGTCTTTTATCTGGTCGATATTTAGTAAGGTGAGCGAGCTCTTTGTATACGAAATCTACAATTCTTTGTTAACCTCCAGAATCAGCGGAAATCCGACGAAGATTGGGAGTCGGTTCTATCCAATCTCGCGTCTGATATACAGAAGAGAGAAGTAAAGTTATCTGAAATTCGCCTTCGGGAACGCCGCTCCACGCTCCTTGTAACCCTCTACACTCTGGCTGGATGGATGGTATACATGACGTTATGGTATCTTGGAGCGTTACCCAAGCATAGCAGCGACAGTCGGACGCAGGCAGTGCAGAAAGCCATTCAAGCCACGCCTGTTCTAGTAGGCCCGATAATGTAAGTGTGAAACCATTTCTGGTCAACGTGTACTCATCTCGTTTAGCATCCTGTTTATACGCAGAATTGTTCAAGTGTGGTATGCAAGGAAAGGCGATGCCGAAGGTGAGGGTCTACACTATTTTGAATCCTTCCAGCTTATGGGACATTCGTAACAGAGAAAACCTTACAGCAGCTTAGAAAGCAGCAACGATCAAAGGTTGAAGAGATCAAGAAGAAAACCAACTACTATACCACTCGCGATCTCCTCCAGCGTTATGACGACCCTCCCAACTCGCCCGGTTTGCGGCAAAGGATGGTCAATGGCCTACCTCCTACTTCGCCGCGGCAACCCGTCACGCCGAAACGACCATTACCAACCCAGCCGGGTCCAATATTGGAAACCCCTGTTTCCGCTTCAAACCCTCCATCAAGTTCGTGTTGTCTTGACTTGCAGACATGTAGAACTCACTGACGCATCTGTAGAGCCTGGTTACCCTGCTGCCCCTCAACCCTCCGGCCCTCCAGTGAAGAAGTGGTATGACAAGGTTGCTGATGCATTACTTGGCGACGATGACCATACACCAAACGCATCCGCTTCTCGCTATGCCCTCATATGCGAGAAATGCTTTTCACATAATGGCTTGGTGAAGGAAACCATGTGGGCTGAAACCCGTAAGTGGCCCTTCTTCAATTCTCCCGCCCCAACCCAGCTAACTGTCGATAAAGAATATGTCTGTCCAAAGTGTAACCACTTCAATCCCGCCGCTAACTCAAGGAAGCGGGCGAAGACTCAACCTGACCCTCCAGCCTCTACGTCAAGCCCCTCTCCTCTTCGTGTTGCAAAGACTTCTTCGGAACCCGCAGAACCTACTCAGGATGATGCCGTGCCGGATGCGCAGATGATGGAAGTCGATCATTCCTAGGTTACATGCATGTTCTATTTACCTGACCAATACATGTCGCCTTCCGTTCACTTTCGTACCGACCTTCAATCCCGCAGCGCAATCTGGCGAGCTTCTCTCCCGGTTGAACCCCCAGATCTCTCTTCCGGTTATCCGTGACATTCTCATGTGTCCTCTAACCTGATTCTGATGAATCGTTCCCGACAAACTGAAATCATTCATTGCCATATCATGATTATGTCTTCTGTTGTCTGCTTGTGCTCCCTTCACCGTCTCGGAAACCTATTCCTGGTGAGATTATAATTTGATGGATGGGTCAGGTAATTCACTCACATGACCTCCTCGCCCAGCCACAGGGGAAGGTGAATGTTGGAATTCCTTCCGGCGCGAGGAGTTGTCACTTAGATGACCTCCTCGTTCTGACGATGACCAAGGAGGCTCGCTCACATCCGTGGTACTCGGTGATGCTACTGCTGGAGGGCGCATTCGTCAACGATGGGCCACAGGCGTTCAGCCTATTGCAGCCAGTAGGGACGAGAACGCCCCCCCCCCACTAGGCGTTTCTGTTTATCCGCACCACTAAAAGATCCAGGACTGGGATTGGCCTGCGGTTTATTTCACATCATTTCCTTTGCCTACGGGCCGCAGGCTACAGAGTATCCTGTGACCTCTTCACTCAGAGTCAATCCCACACTTACCCCCTATTATCAAAAGCATTGCATCCTTGCAATGGCACGAATTTGGGTGAATTAATGATCTATCTGAAGCATGCAAGAATAAGATGGAAAGCGAGCCTGTATGTACTCCACCTCGTGTTCCCTGTTCAGCCCAAGAGAAATACGCTCAAGGAGAGTAATATGTTTCTTAGATATTGTTACTACCTTGATTGGCGGTGCTTGACCATCCTGGGATATGCACGCTTCAGTCGAATGATTGACATGTTCTGCAACACCACCGTCACTTACTGTCGGGCCAGAACTATTGGACGTGATTTTGTGCAGAAACCATCAAACGTCAAACTGTCAATCCCAAATTGAAAGACCGTTCAAGATTTCGATATTCTCGAGATTTCCGTAGTTGCCACTCTGAACACCTTCAATATAGCCAATTCTGGCTTCTCTGAAACGCTGAGTGATCTGTGGGAGGAATGTTAATGACCTGGTGATCCGCTTACTGCTGAGTGGGGGGACATCTATCATGCAGGTGAACTAGTTCAGAATGTAGCCAAGAGGAGTGCGGTTCGCCCCTGGATTATTGGTCGAGTGCTTTGCCTGACCTCCCCAGCTCGAAGGCTGTTACCGCGTTTGCCTACCATCTTACGGCACTTTCATCCCGACGTCAAGGACCATGATTGTCGCTGCTTTGACCTTGAATTCCTCGACGATTGTCCAGAAAGCACGATGGCGTCAATATTAGACCCTGAGGCCTGAGGTGCGGCACCGATATTAGTCCTTGACTCAACCTCATAGCCTCCGTTGAAAAAGGATCACAGCCTTGTTTCTCTGGCTCAACCATGGCTCTCAACCTCCCACCGCTGTTGGGCGACAACCAAGGTCGCTACCGCGTCCATCTTGTCGGAAACAGTGGTAAGTCGGCCCTTTTCAGCATAGACATCCACTGACCTGTCGATCCACTCGCTTTAAGGCGTCGGAAAGGTGTGTCACAGTGGACGACCCTATTAACGCTCACTCGATCATCCTTGTAGACCACCGCAGGCAATGCACTGGCTGCAATCCTGGGTGTTCCATTCTTTTCTCTCGACACCTTCTTCTGGCGCCCCGGGTGGGAACAATGCCCCCAGGAGGAATTCGTAACCCGAATTCGCGAAACCATGAATGCTCACCCCGAAGGCTGGATTATTGACGGTAACTATACGAGCAAAGGAGCTGGTTTTGTGACCGATGAAGCCACGGACGTAATATGTAAGAGCCCTTTCCCTTTCTCAGTTTGTTGTCCTGACTTTGCATCCTTTTAGGGCTTGACCCTCCTCTTATCCTATACCTTCCCCGCCTCATTCTCCGCACTTTTTATCGTCTAGTCGGAGTAAGGGCGCCTTGCTCTCCCGGATGCCCAGAAACCTTTCGCGAGGTCTTCTTCTCGAAGGACAGCATTGTCTGGTGGTGCCTCAGCAACCATTGGCGACATCGTCGAATCGAGAAAGAAAGGCTGCAGCGCATGGATATCCTCACTGGCACCTCTGTCAACGAAAGGAAGATGAGGAGATTTGGGGGCTGGGGGAGTGAGGTCAAAGAGTGGCTTAATTCTGTTTGCGAGATGGTATCTGTAGGCAGGAAAAGCGTTTGACCTCTACATGAGTAATCCAACCATTTAGACCTTAAAATATGTCTGTATGTAGACTCTTGAATAAGATTCGTAAATTGCTCGTAAATATTCGTGTGATATAGTATGAATAATTGAGGGTCTCGTTAGGGCAAGCATTCCTTCAATCACCATAAGTAGGCGGCCGTTGCGAGTAAGGGTGCCCATTCCATCTCCCTTCAATGGATATCGGATAATCCGAAGGTGTATAGTGCTGTGGGCCATCGGGGCCATTAGGTGCGTAGGCACCGCTGGCAGCAGGCATCTGTGTATCTCTGAGCTCTTCCTCCTGGGATGCTGGTGAATGGGCCAAAGGCGTGACTGTTGGTTGAGGAGACGTTTCAGCTATCGTCGAAAGCGGGCTGGGCTGATATCGATTCGGCGTTCTGTTGTTGAACCTCTCA
Source organism: Clitopilus passeckerianus (assembly GCA_944990035.1). Taxonomy (NCBI): domain Eukaryota; kingdom Fungi; phylum Basidiomycota; class Agaricomycetes; order Agaricales; family Entolomataceae; genus Clitopilus; species Clitopilus passeckerianus. The sequence continues at coordinate 26,400 of CALYLX010000042.1, read as the reverse complement.
GTCATTTGACCAGTCGTACCCTGCCATTGATTCTGGTCTTCCGTGTCTGAATATGGTCGTGCCAAGGCGGCAGCGGTAGCTGGTGCCATGGCTCCAGGGAAAGGCGAGAGAGTGGCGCTGGAGTAGGGATGGGAGGGGGTGTACCAGTTCTGGCTATTCTGATAGGGTTCCGGATAGGAAATGTGGGGAGACGTAGATATTGCTGGGGTATCAAGCGCAGGATTAGACGTTCCAGCGACGGACCATGTTTCTGAGGTCGGCCGCTTCCGTCTGCGACGGCAGAAGAACAGGCCAATGATGATCATGGAAAGGGCGGCCACACCCAGCACAGTTCCTAAGATGATAGGAAGGACATGCGTGGACGAAGATCCGCTTTGATTAGTGCTCGAGGTCGCACTGGTATGGCCTTGTCCATTCGTCGATGATGTAGTCGCGTGAGTAGCACTGGGCGGAGTAGAACTCGGAGAACTTGAGGACATGGAAGACGTGGATGATGCGTCGCTGGGATCTAAGGCAGTATAGCTTCATCAATGTAGTCAGAGACGACATGACAATGATAAAAGCAGAAAATTTACATCAATGTGTCCACAATACTGTATGGTTGGCCTTGGCCGACCGAAATCAGAAGGGTGTGTTGCACGTTTGCCAATCCAGTAGCATTCCAAACCACCTGCGAAGGTGCAGTCTCCGGGCCCTCAAGGACCGCGGGTACCGAGTGATCGACGAGGTCAATGAGTATGGGAGGCCCTGAATCCAAGGAGACTTGGGTATTAACATTGTATGGCCACCGAGGGGATAAGAAGTAGATTGCGACCCCTAGAAGCTCATTCAACTTTGGTGCAAACAGCGAGTAGTGCGACGTTTACCTGTGAACACCAATTTTGCGGTTGCTGTCGGATCCTGTGTCAACTTGTGGGCTCCACCTGCGTCCAGGGAGGAATTTGCCGAGGTGACCCAGCTTTGAGGGGGATTGTAAGCTATTTGAGGGTCATTATCATCGAGAGTGACATTATGGAGGGCGTTGACTGCGCAGAATAGGACGCTGAGAAGGTAGACAGAGTGCATGAACACAAGCGAGGCATGTCCATCGTGTCCGACTCACGACCGCGCTAGCTTCGCCAACGTGCCCAGGATAATCGACAACATGTTATGTAAACATTCTGATGGATGTATTCGGCGACATTTGAGCTACTGCTGGGAGTCAAGCCAGCCAGATAACTTCACCAGTAGGAGAGACAATCCTGACCGGGTCTGGCACACCCTTCAACAAACACCCCATATATTCAATCTCGTCCTCGCTTCTCTCCGGAACATCGACCTGCAGCATTCCGTATGAGCACTTCCTTCAATGAAACCCACGTGTATACACATACGGTCTCAAATTGCCCATTGCGTTTCTGAGAGGATGCGTTGTCAGTTGATACTATAATTTGACCACAGTCAGAGATATTCACCGTTGACGTCCTCTCACGATTGCTATCTGACGCAAAGGTGATTTGCTCCATCGTTCTCGAAGGCGGCTTTCCCTGGTATTTGTCATTTCCACAGACTTTATCAGCAAAGTAGCTACCAACCGAAAAACCAGAATTCATTGCCATAGTATAACGAGCGCCAACCCCTTGCATTTCTTTCGGACTAACATGGCGTAGATCTCTTACATTCGAGATGCCACGTTCCCTCCAAAGGAGTCCTTGCTGGGTTTCTGGAGCAATTGCAGACTCTTCAGAATCCTGGAGCCACGTTACTTCTTGTTGGCCCATTCACAAACAAAGCTTACGCTAATAATCATAGGCCTTCTCTGAGTTATATTCAGCCGGAATATCAAGTGGAGAGTCAAGAACTTTATGCTTACAGCTCGGCGTCTCTTCACTTCCAAATCACTGCTCAGTGGGCTCGTACTACTTCGTGGAGATCCAGACGTGGAAGGCATTGGTGTGACTCTGACAGTACGGTTGGTTGATACGGTTGCCTGAATCAAACTTCAACGTCGGTCGAGAGGCTTGGTGATTGAACACTCACCGATTGAGGGGGAGAAACGTTAGGTTTTCCCTATAGATAGATCATTAGTCAAGAATTGGCTCGAAATACCAGGATGCATTGACCTTTACCGTTCCCTATTAAGCATTGCATCAAGTTGTATCAACTTTCCAATTACGTGCAACCACACAAGGAGCCGTGCTCACCTTTGGCCCAAGGTACTTCTTCAGAAAGTGACTACCGGCGTAGTCCTCGTCAAAGCCACTTTCGGTCGCCTTCAGAGCCTTCTTGACTGTCAAATGGCTGTGATGGAGTTTTTGACGGATGAAGCTCGAGCTATACCCCCTTCGAAAAAGAATACGGATTCTGGCTCGAGCCTCGCGGTCTAAAGGTAGAGCCTTGGATTTGTTGGCTGGCTCGGACAGCCCTGGTGAATGACTAGAGCTCAGGGGTCAGCTCAAGTCGTTGTCCTCGTGAAGGTTCCTACTCTGAACTCGTCTCAAGCTGATCTTCTTCGTCTTCATCTTCCGACGAGTGTTCAGTTTGTAAGGGGCTCCTCAGCCGTCCTTTACGTTTGCCGCGTAAAAATGCAATAGGAGGGACGCTCAATCGTGGAACCATCGCCTTGGTCGCAGGAGCCAACGAACCGCTCTGGTAATACGTCGGACGGGATGACTTCCCCATGCAGACGCCTCAAGAAAAGTCATTGAGAAACGGCGATGTTCTTTCTTGACATAATGAGAACCGTTTCTTGCATCGGGAGCGGGGATCTCGAGGTCAGCATGTCAATTTCAGCTTTGACTCTTTAGCAGAACCCGGAAGACCCCTTGATCGAAGATATCAGGATAGTAAGAACACTATAGGCTCCATCTTTTCCTCTGCCAGGAAGAACGTTGCAAGTTGAACAAAGTCAAGCTCCTAGCCAAAATATCGACGAGACGGTCAGCGCAGAAAGCATGGAAACGCGGGTCGCAGGTCTCCGGCATTGATTGAATAAATCCGAAGTCTTCCCACGAAGGCCAGGTTGCGATATCTGCGGAAATCTGCAACGCCGACTTTACCGAAAACCTTGACATGTAGCTTCCCCTTTACCGAATTGCCTTTTCTCGATTCCATACATTCCTCTACCCCAATTCCAATGAACTCAATGCTTTAGGCTCGCCGTCTATCCCATCGTTAGATCCATTCTCCCCGCCGTGTTGACCGTCGGAAATAACCTTCCTCCACAAATGGCTACCGACACGGACATGCACCTACGTCGTGTTGATGATCTCCTACGGCAAGCCTTCAGTGAGGATCGCCACCCAGATGGTAGACACTGCGACGAAGTTCTCGAAGCTATCAAGCAACATGAGGGTCAGGTTGCCTACCTCACCCGCCAAATTGGCAGCATCTCCGGAGCGACTTCTATGAACCTCCACAGACTTGACGTTCTCACGAAACAACTCGCCGCATTAAAGTGCCATCAGAACTATCAGCTGGCGCCTATCTCTCGTGTTCCGTCGGAACTCCTCCATCACATCTTTTCGCTACTTGTAAAGCACTACGTGGATCCTTACCACCTGTCAAACCCAAGCCGTTCTCCTCGACCTCTCGACCTCTTGGAATGGGTATCAATCACCCATGTCTGCCACGAGTGGCGCCAAATCATGATCAATGATCCTCAATTCTGGACCCAGCTTTCTCCATCACGTCGACCAAAATGGACGAGAGAAATGATCTCTCGTTCTCTGAAATCCCAATTATTCGTCAAGGTAGATTGTTTCGACATGACACCTGACGGACACAGCGCTATGGAACACATATTCGGAGAGTTGTTCAGAATACGGGAACTCTCCTTGATCGTTCCACACATCAATACTGTATTGCAGGATTTGACGAAACCTGCGCCTAATCTTCGATGTTTTGCCATACGCATATTTCGACAATTCACGGCACCATCTCTCCCTTCAAACATTTTTGCAGGCACAGCCGCTCAATTGCGACAACTCTCCCTGGAGGGCTGCCAATTACCTCCGGAGTCTCCTCTTTGGAGTCGCCTTACCCACCTCCAATTGGTGTCGGCTCGTCTTGACATGACCGTTTCCCAGTTTATGAACATCCTTAGGGGATGAGCGAACTGAAGGAGCTCACACTGAACTCTGCCTTTCCCCTTGACCACCGTCGGGAACAACTCATTGAGCCCATGGCGCCCATCCGCCTTGGCAACCTCGTCATACTCTCCATCAGCCAGCCTTCCGACTTCGCTTCTATCCTGCTGGAGCATTTGGAACTACCACAGCAGCCGCAGACGTACCTAGCCCTTCAATTCCGGAGGCCTACCACTGAAGCGCTCGGAGTCGTCCTCAGGAGGCTGATTATTCAACTTACAACGCCAGACCCCATTTATCCGCGTTGCCTTATCATAGAGGATTTTTCGCCACGCAGCATGCGGATTGCGGCTTGCAAGGAGCGCAGTATTCGGGAACTTCACTTCACGCTGAGGTTAACAGATACCATGTATGGTTTAACTGAGGAGGATTACTCGTCCATCAAGAACGGCTTCATTGGCCTTTCCCCTGTTCGGGATCATGTACAGACTCTTCATCTTCACGGCATCAAGGCTGGAAGTATGGTCGCTGGAATCTACTTCCCCGAGGTCGATATGATCGTCGCAGACAGGGCCGCAGCCCTATCGTGGCTATCCCGCTCTCGGAGAGCTGTGGACACCAACGACCTCCCCAAACTTCGGTCGATTCACTTCACCGAACCTCTTTCAGTAGAGATTCAAGGCGTAGAGACGTCGGGAAGGCTTGTTCTGGCTGCATTCATCGCATATCTGCGTCGAGTGAACCAGAATGATTTCAAGTTGGCGCTGGTTCACCTTCCTCTTGCAGATAAGGATGATCCTAACGTCGGAATGCTCCACGATCTGGTGTGGAATATCTCATTTTCTGACCTTCCCGTTCGTGTGAGTGTTCCCTTTCATTTGTCCTTGCCGCGAAATGTCGACATCAAAAGTGTAGGCATGATAGTCATATGACGTCAGTTCACGTTTTTCGAGATACTTCCATTCTGGAACCACACGCATTCAGTCTCTTTCTGATTAAAAAATCATTGCACGTGTAATGAACTATTTCAAACCATGACTTCCATGTTCACGAAACCCAGAACATGCGCAATTTTTGCGATCCGTCCTAGACGAGGTTTTCAAACTACTACACACTCGACCACCACCACTTGCGTACCGACCCGGCCAGTTCAGCGCACAGTAGAGCTGAAGCCAAAGATAGAGGAAGGGTTGGCGCCTACGCCTTCTGAGGCGTCTATCCGCGAGATTGAGGAGGCGTTTGCGAGAGATGGTCAACTGCCATGGGAACAAAGGGATGGTGATTGGAGCAGAGCTGGGACGACCACGGCGGAGTACCAAGTATGCAGCAAAACCGAATTTCCTTATGCTGCCCCTGGAGAGGATAGGCGATATGGTGGGATGAGGATGCTCCGTGAAAAGATGATCCTTGAAATCGAGGAGGAGGAAACTTCCCGGAAAAAGGAGGGTATTAACTGATTCTTTGCTAGCAGTACATTATATTCACCTCGACTAGATGAAGTTTTATATTTAGCCTGAAATACAATAACATATGTCTTCGTCGTGAGCCCGTGCGGGGAAGTAACGTGACGTCATGCCCATATATCTGGCGTCTACCAAGGTCACCAGACTCTCCCGCCGACCATCGCAACCATGTTCTTAAGCATCCGCCGTTCTGCTGCGTCTATTCGACGTTCTCGCCTCATCCATGCTTCCCCTGCTGTTTTCAACAGCAGCAAATCATCTGGACACAATCCCGACACCTATAGCAAAGATGTGGACCCAACACCACCACCTGATTCATCCATTCATCGTGTCGACCCATCCTCAGAGAACGTTCAGAAACCCCATGAGGCACCCTCAGGGGAGTGGAGTCGTGCTGGTGTCAAAACCGAGGAATACCGAAATGTTAACAAGTCACAACCATATGCGACAGCTCCGCCTCAAGACATGAGGTATGGTGGAAAGCGAGAATGGGCTGAGGATAAAGGTCCCGAGACCAGCAAGCCTAATGAAGGCCCGGAGGGCACTGAGAAGCATGGGCGATCTCCCGAATGAAGATGACTGACAAGGTAAGCACATTCTGCTAGTTTCCGAGGGGACCACTTTTGACCCCCTACCTTCAATCAGACTTCAGACCGGACGAGCTTGTAACTGCAAGAAATATAATATTATCATTCATCAAAGTCCTAGTACAATTCTTTCCATGTAAACAATGAAATGCATCCATTCACTGCCCGCGTGCTCAATTCCTCTTGCTTCATCTCACATCGTTTTCCTTTACTCTTCCTCTCCACCGAATCATACCTTGATGATCCGCCTCATTGTCCGTACCGCCGTCTACCCTGTTTACTGCTCCCATCCAAACTGCCCTTTAGAATGAGGACTGGATTCTCGATCTCCCGGGCCGCCGGCTCAAACGAAGATATCCAGCCGACTTATGCCTGGTATTGTGCTCAGCCTTGATCCAGGTGCACAGCTATGAGTCTCACCTTGCTTGAAGAATATGCTGATGGCTGGAATCGATTAACCCCCGACTTGTTAATCCTCTGGCCGGTTTGCACGGAGTCTCCCGCGTTAAGCTGGGGACAGCAATGACAGTCAGTGGAAGGAAACAGAGTTACACTATCCCGTACTTTTCTCTTCTTGGGGCCGGAGCTGATGGGCGAATTGTCCAATGTCTCAACTCCTATAGCGCTACTTTGGGGCGTGCCAACAGAACTTTGAAAGGACTAGAATTACCAATCCAAGCCGTCAGCCGTAAGTTCACAAATGGTCAAAGGGAGTTCAATACCCCCGGAGTACGACCCCGAGGGGTCTTTCTTCGGCCCCTTTTATGCCCGTTGTTATTGGAGACAGTGTGAAGGTCCAGCATTGGCTATATAGAGGAATTAATGGTATAACTTGCCTACATCTAGGTCTGAAGCTCACCCCACGGACCATAGATCCAACTCCCTGGATATATGACGGAAGAACGTCTTCTGTCTCTTCCTATTGGACAGAATCAGCCCCTGTTTGGAATAGTTGAGTGCCCGAAATTAGAACAACCTACCTCCTTGACGCTGGGCGCAAGTTCTCTCGCAGCTTGATTTCTCCCCCTCTCAAAGGTCGAGGTCGTGTTGCTTCGAGCGAAGTTGTTTAATCGTTTCCGCGTTTGCTTTGTGAGCCTCCAGGGCCTTTTCGTATTTTTCGTCCTGAAATATTGATTCTCCTCTTTCAAATCGTTCCCCCTATTATGTCGGTAGTTCATACCTTACGCTCGATTTCTTCCTCAAGCCTTGTGATTAATTCGTCCTACATTGAGAAAATTAGTTTAATGTGAGAAATGAAATGAGAAACCGCGTGCCTTCTCGCGTTGTTTCTTCTCCAGCACCTTAGTACCGTCTAGCATCTCTTGCATTCGCTCTTCGTGACTTCGCACTCGACGTTTCTGGTCCGGATCACATTTGGTCATTTCACTTGGTTTGTCACTGCCCGAGAGAAAGAACCCACTGCTTTATCTACCTGTTTTTCAAGGTCTCTGATTTTTTCGTCCTGGGGAATCGTGTTATCAGGGAAACTACTAGTACTCCCACCGGCCACTCTCGAGAACAACGATACCTTTGCCTCAAATTGGCTACACAGTAGATGTAGCAGCTCGAATGAGAGGTGCTTGGCTTGAGATATTTCACGTAGGACTGCGCCATTCTTCGCGAGTAGTTTTTCCATGATGAAAACGCGTACAATTAAAGTTCGAAGGAGCAGCCTGCAATGTGCAAGAAGCCAAGATGGTTCTCACGGGGCTTCTGTCACACTCGAATCTGACATTCAAATTAGCGTCTGAAAGATTAGATTGACTATTAGTATTACGTGGTATTATGATGACGAAGATAAGTGACTAATTTTATGTTCTATGTGAATTTTAAGGTCCTTCCTTCTGTTTTTCCTCCTTCAAGGATCGCTCGACTTTCTGGAGGAAGGGTTCGCGGAGTTGCTTAAAAAGTAATACATCAAACCCCACCCGCCTTAGCAAAACAGCGTCAAGTGGGACAGTGCCGTTGTACAGCCCTTCTCTAATACGTAAACCCCACTCCAGGGATGGTTGTTCGCCATTCTCCAGCATCTCCAACTCATACTTGTTAATCACTGTGCTGACAAAATCTGTATGCTAACCAGGAGAGGGCAAAGGAAAGTCAGACCGGCCTCGCTCATTATGTTTAGAGGAGTCGTAATACGTACAACTGTCTCCAGCCCAGGGGCCCGAATACCAGAGGGAAACCAGGAGGAAAGATCTTCAATCTTGTACTCCCCAAGATAATACACGAACATTTGGTTCTCCGCGCAGAACACCTGCTTGCTGGTCCCTTTCAATGGAGCGAGCATTGAGGACACCCAATTTTGTTGACACGGCCCCCGGAAGAAATCTGACGGAGCATAGTAAACAATGACGCCTCGATCCTGCCTCAGCAGTTCGACCTCACGGAAGTCAACGAACAACGGACCGAGATGTTGCCCTCGATCGTGCTTGGTACTTCTTGTCAGAGCTGCAGCCTAAACGAAGCGCAGGTTGTTAGCCAGGCACTGGCACACTAGTTTCTGGAACAGCCGCGGAAAGCTAACCAGTGAGTTCCTGAAGGATTGACCACAGTTCCATTGGTAGACCGTACAAATGGCTTTTCGGCGACTGTCCGGTGGTTCGATCGCGTACGTTTCAATGCGCGACTGGTATGTCACAAACTCCGGAGTTCGGAGGCGGGGAAGGCTTTCAGAGGTGTTTCTTTCGAGAATATAAGATTCAAAACCATCCCTAATTCCGACAGCTGCTAGCTGTGCCAAAAAAGACTAATTAGCGATGCACGCACTATCCCTCACAGTGCTCTCTGGTTTGCTTACATCTGGGTCCAGGTGTATTTTCTCCAAGAATTTAGCTCTTGTGCTTTGACTTGGTAGTCGAGAGTGGCGTAGTTCTCCTCTCTGCTCGCTGAACGGCGTTTGTGTGAGCTTCTAGAAGTGGGGCCTGTTAGCCAGAGAATTAACTCTTCTCATATGGCGAACCTGGTTTCGAAGGAAGTTCTTCGCATATGGCTCATATCTGACAATATTTGGGATCGCCCGCACTGGCAAGTCTGATGAGACGACCTTTAAAGTTATCAGAATACATGTGACGATGAAACTGTAGAATCTTACGGTACTAAGTGCACTTTGCTTCACTGTTGACCCGTCAGAGCGACCAGATGTATTGCCTATCTTCTTTCGCTTAGGCTTTGAGATGGTGGCCATGAAACGAGAGTTGTGTTGGGATCTAGCTCAAACATAAAGGAGAACAGCGGGGAGGATTCGTCAACGATTTCCCTACGGCATTCACACAGTCATATGTGGATTGTCGCCTCGAAGAGAAGCTAAGATCTTCGGAACAAAATAGGGAGTCAGGGTCAATATTTCGTTCTGGTCATGTCGGAACGGTCTCCTCTCAGCGACCCTTGAACCCAGTACGTCATGGTCTTGCCACCAGTGAAACTGCAGCTGAAGGACCGTTCCTCCTTTCACGTTCAATCCAGTCGTGGACTCGCTGATGGTAAGCCTAACTCAGGGTTCTATTCCCGTCATAGCTGGAGTCTATACAACCGTTGAAAGCGACTCGACAATTTACCGTACTCATTCCGCTTATTCGCCATGACCTTCTCCCCTTCATATCACCCTCGGTAGTTCCTGCAAAGTTGCCCAAACAGCCGATCATCGAAAGCAGTTCTTCTCAGGATGACACAGTCTAGTGCTTCTTTCCCATCTAGTAACCCGTCTCGTATGTGATTTCCCCAACCTAGCGGTCCAGTATCAGCAGGTTTCTTGCGTCGTTTTTGAGCCACGTCTTGCAATGTATCAATTAACTAGAATGAAGATGTTGTTCCATGCTGGAGTATTTGACGGTTTACTGACGAAGACTTACAATTGCGTTGCCAGGATATCTGACACCAAGAGGAAACCAGAGATCTGTCGTGCATCCAATATATTCTCCCAAGTAGAACACGAATGGTCCATCGACATAGAAAATAGAGTTCACTTTATGCTTTACTGCCAATAACTCAGGTGAACGCCAGGGCGCGGCATTCCGGCCACTGAAAGAATTCGGGGGTCCGAAAAGAACGCCCCAGTGTCTACCTTCACATATGACCCATTCAATTTCGTTGGATGTGATGATATGGAACCGACTGAATCAAGAGCCGAAAATCAATACGGGCTTGCGACCACACTAGGTCTAATCACTCACGTTGGATGCTGAAACAGAACTTGTTCAGATAGTGAAAGGGAATATAGAAGGTTACACTTGCCACTTGTCTTCTGAGATATTTGGCCATGTCCACAGATGAGCGACAAATAGGTTGCTGATTTGTCGGTTCAGGGATTAAAGGTCCATAGCCCTTCGATACTGCGAGTAGCATCCGCTGAAACTCTGGGTGGGTCCTATGGCAGAGTATTCCTGGGTGATAGTACTCGATGGGTATCTTGTATCGGATTGCTTGCAACCTGGCCTCTGCGCGGTCTTGAAAGGCGAGCTGTTGGGCATACTGCGGAATGGTCAGCCTCGCTCGCTATCATCAGAGGAGTGACTGCGTACGGCGTCATCCATCTGGTTCCGCAATGCGAAGAGTGAGTGCTTTGCTCCCAAGCGAAGCTGGGACCCGCAGTCCCGGCTGGGTTATAGGAAGCGCAACTCACTTGGGTTCCTTGTGAATAGTTTTGAGAAATAAGCAGACTTTCTGCTGCACCTTCCTGAGCACTTGTAGTCTCGTGGGGCTGCGACAAGAAGAGGGTCAAGCAGTTAGACACCTTTGACTAGCCTCCTATTACCTTCCCGTTGTTCGTCTCGGCAATGTGGCCTTTCAGAGCGTCGAGCAGGATAGGTTCTTTTACGATGAGAGCCCAAAAGAGGCTGAATTCCTTTCTTCCCTCTCCCGGCGTCAAAGTCATGGGCAAGCTGGGATTTGGTTGTATCGTGGCAATGGCTATCATATAACTGGAACGTCGGGGTTCGGAAGGGATATCGCGAGAAGGCTCAAGACTCATTGTGAATATTGAGGTTAGTCCGAAATGCAAATCTCTGCTGAGATTCAGTCATTAACCTTAGATTGCCCAACAAATGAGGCCGCTGGGATCGCGAATACATCCACGCTGGTAGGAGTTCTCAAGTAAAGATATCCGTTAGTCAAACAAAACATCAATATTTGTCAGAGACAACTATCAAACTACTACGCCCTCTTCACAACCTTCTCGCCGACCTGTTCACCGGCTCCCGGTTTGTAATGATAACGTTTCTTCTTTTCCCCGCCCGAGTGCCCACCTTCCGCTGGGCGTTTGGCGCCTCCTTGGGGGAGTCCTGGCCGACTTTTCTTCTGGCTCTCGCCCGGAAGGAGGATACCATACAATGCATGGTTAAATCCTATGCACTCCAGGAGTACGCAGTCCATTCTGAAGGAATTTTCTCGATACCCCTGGAGAAGCTCTCCTTGTCTTATGATATGGGGTTGGTGACAGCCGTGTACGGTTTGGGATGCTGCCAATACGACATTGGGATGCTGAGCTAGCGATTAGATGCAGAAGAACTTCAAGAAATGAGACTCAACTAAATTTTCGGGCTTGATAACGCCTTGATCACTCCATTCCTGAGTCAAATGGCAGTGAAATACTCCAGCGTATCTTAGGGCTCTAATCTCCTTGACGAAAAGCTCCACTTCTTTACCACCAATTTCTTGAAAAGTTGGACAGGGATACCATGTACCGCCACGAGTTTCTTCATGTTTGGGAGATGTGCAGAAGGCCAAGGCATGCAAACCCTCGAAGGTTAATAGGCGGCTATCCAATGTAAGGAATGGTCGAGGTTGACTGGAGTAGCCCTGTTAGGCAGAATTCTTCCCATTCTTGGGTAGGTGAGTGGAGACATACAGTTTTTCAAACGGTTTCTGGAAAATCTGTCAGGGCTGGTTCATTTTAGAAACTATTGGTAGCATACAAGGTCAAGATCCCAGTCTTTATTCGCGACGGGTCGTACATCATTGGGATACAACGGCGAGGGTAAGTTCCGCATATAACGTCGGAACGTTGGGGAGGAATAGAACTGCATTGTGGTATGCGATCGGATTGCCAACGATGCAACGGCTTCACCTACCTTTGAACGTTGACCCAGCCGCTCGGCCATCGATCTCTGTTCTTAATGAGCAAAGGTTACAGACGCCATGGGTAAAATCACTCAACACTTTTGACCCTTTCCTGGATTCACATCAAATGTCAGTCGAGTGTAAGATTCGGAATCTGGGATATTGCACACCTCGTTGAGTTCCCTCTTCAATTTCTTGACTTGATCAAATGTTGAATCGAGTTTCTGGGAGGCGGATTCAGCAGTTGAGTAGAAAGCGAAGGGTAGTTCGTGTACCTCCTGCTTAGCCTCGTTCTTCTTCTCAAGATCTTCTATCCGTGTCAAAGTGTCCTTCTTCTCCTTTCGAAGCTCAGATCTAGCCTGTTGGGGGTCGGAAGATGAAGGCAGATAGCAGAAGCGATGAACTCACCGCCTTGATTGCCTTGATCTTTTCTTTTTGCACTTGCTTCTTCTCTTTGAGAATTTCTTGGTCGTGAATGGCATCGGCCAGCTGCGATTCCAAAGAGGAACATCTCTAAAGAGTTATATCAGCAACGTCGAAGTGCTAGTAGCAGTAACACCGTATCTCACCTCCTCCAAATCCCAGATCGTAGCTCCGCATTCGCATGGCTCACGTTTCAATTCGAGCTTGACATCTTCCTCCTGAATTTAATGAGCATTGTGTTCCAACGACGACGAGCCTGAGCTGACCTTCAGAGTGTTCTTGTTGTTAATAACCAAATCAGAATGAAGTTCGTTTTGCTGAATTTCCTGAAAGTTCGTTCGGTTACTAGTAACACTTCAAACACAAATGAGTCACTAACTCGCTTCAGGCTCGCAATCTCCTCGATATGCTTTTCTTCGGCCTAGGAGTAGAAAGACTTCAATAGGTGTTTCTTCGCCAGGACAGAAATAGACTTGCAATCTTGAGCGCACCTATTTCTGCCTTATATTCGTTGATGCGACCCTTAAGAGCCATGATTTCCTAGAAGTTGGTGAGCCACAGCGGTAGTCAATCGCGTGTCGTCGGACCATACCTCATGCGCTTCCTGTAATTCCTCATCCTTGCTTGTTGACGTTTGATGGAGGGCTCCAACCGTCCCCTGCAGCTCCTTCATGTCAATTTCAAGTTCTTGCTTTCTCTTTGCAATGGTGTTCATTGCCGCGACAATGGTGCCCAGTGCATAGTCCAGCGAGACGGGATCCTCTGGCTTCGAACCATCAGTGGCCAGTGCCGCGAATAACTGTTGAAGTGAACTGCTGTCCTTGTCCAACGAGTCCTTTGCCTCCGACGAAGTAGCGACAGTCGTGTTCATGGTGGTGGGACTGAACCTTGGGTTTCTGCTTATTCGCGAACTGTAGCTTACGGACTCTGACGGGATCTACACAGTCACATTCTGTCAAAACAAAATACAGAAAATTTAAACTTCGCCGATATTACTCGAGAATAAACGCTGTCCCTGAATGAAGTCTCCGATCGGCTGCCTGTCTCCTAGCGCCTCCCAGCACCTCCTATCGGCGGGAATGTTGAGGGCATCAAGAAGACGCCGTGCTGCAGTTGGAACGACAGGCTGCAGGAGAAGCCCGCACACGCGAAGAACTTCCTTTGCTGTGATATACGTTGAGGATACGTCCTCGGGCTTGCATTGGTTTGACCATGGAGCGATGTCTGTCAATGTTTTATTTGCCTGGAGATGTGTTAGTGGTTTGACAAGAAATAAAACGACAAGACCCACAAGCTTCAAGAGTTCAACGACCAACGCAATGGCGTCTGCCATTTCCGCCCTGTCCATGAGGTGTCGGTACTGTTGAGGTAGGTCTCGTGTAGCCTCCAGCAGGGCAGCGTTGGGTGAGGTTTGATCTTTGAGGATCTGGTCCAATGTCTTCTGAGGAACGCCTTCCAGGCGTTGGTGAATCTTGCGAGATGTGATACGCAGGAAATAGTTTCCCAGGAGGGACTGTAGTTCCTTGTCGTGTTTGGTAAGTTGTGTCCTTGACCAATCTGAGAAACTACTTGAGAACTTGATGCAATCGTCGACTAGAGGAGAGCTCACCCGTGTCGTCTCTGAACTTGCCACCGACGCGTGCAAGATAAAACCTGACGGTATCTACGCTGAATTCATTCATGGCTTCCACAGGATCAGCGACATTTCCAACGGATTTGGACATTTTCTTATTCTCCACTGTCCAATGGGCGTGCGCTAAAAGGCGCTTTTGCAATGGAAGGTCAAGCGCCTGAAGAATTGCCGGCAGGTAAATGGCATGGAATCTGTAAGCGGGAAGTCAGTAGGATTCGAAATTGGTGTCACAATTACGAACCGCAAGATGTCTTTCCCGATGACTTGCAGGTCGGGGGCCCATGCCTCGGGGAGAGTGCCTCCATTGTAGCCAATGCCTGAGAGATAGACCAGCAATGCATCGAACCAGACATAAATGGTGTGTGCTGGATCGCCGGGTACTGGGATACCCCAAGAAAGTCTTGACGATGGTCGAGATACAGAAAGATCATCCAGTGGCTGCTCCAGAATTTGGACAATGTGGGCATGATGCTGAGGAGGGAAGATTTTGTCTTCGTGACCCTTGTAATGATGGAGTAAGGGCTGCTGGAACTCTGAAAGACGGAACATATAGTTCTGTTCTTGCTGCCATTCCACCACAGATCCTGTCTCAGTCGAAATGGTAACTTCACCAGCCGGAGTATTGGTTGTTGCAACCTGGGCGCTTGGGTAGAAGCATTCGTCGGTGACAGAATACCATCCCGAGTAGTCTCCCTTGTATATCAGACCTTTGGTATCCAGTTGACGCTGTATTCTGAGTGTGAGTTCATTCGTATTGATGGGTGGTTGAGGACATACCCAAACGCTCTGGACAGTTTCGCGATGAGCGGGAGAGGTTGTCCGCATAAAAACGGTATTGGTAACCTGTGCCTTCTGTCCAAGAATCTAAGTTCAAAGATTTCAGAAGGAGTGTCGAGGGTAATTCAACATAAAGATGGAGACACACCCGAAATTGGCTGCTGATTTCGTCGCAGAACTCATTCGGAGGGAGCCCTCTCGCTTCAGCAGCCTTTTGGATTTTGAGGCCGTGTTCGTCGGTTCCAGCTAGATATTCCACTGCTCTATCCGGGTGCAGGAACCTTTGATACCTTGCAAAGATGTCCGCAATTACAAGAGAGTATAGGTGTCCGATATGAGGAACTAAGGGAGGGTTGGTATTAGCACGAAATCCTCAAACGACAGAACAGCTTACCGGCATTAGGGTAAAATATAGGTGTGGTAATATAATAAGGTTTCGTTGAGAGAGAACAAGTTCTCGGCAAATGGGCTGCGCGAGTGGACCGTTGCCACCGCGGGAGACAGCGAAGGAGCATGGAACTGGGTGATGAGCAAAGAGTGTTCTGTCATGCCAAGGCGGATAAACCGGCCCTTAACCCCGTGCTCGCCGTTCGCTGCAACGACCACGATCTCTGAGTAAGTCAATCCACTATATCGCTGGCTCTCGACCGTTCATACTTCTCGCTAGGCTCTTCAAAAGGCTGTCGCTATGTCCGACGCCTTTGCCGATCTTTGGAACTCTTCTGCTCCCCCCAAACCTTCCCAACCACAAACGTTGGGATCTCACACCCCTTCAAATGCGCCAAAACGACAGCAGCCAGATGTCTTTGCACTTCTCTCGTCAACAAGCACTTCTCTAAACCCATCGTCACGTCCAGGAACGGGATTTTCGCATCCGCAGAAACCCACATCGTCTACGACCCCGAAACCCGCAGTCACGAATAATTCTGGAGATGCCTTCAGTGGACTGTTCACCAGTTCATCATCCTCAGCAAACTCGAATTTGACAATTGCACAACGTGCTGCCGAAGCGGAAAGGCAGAAGCTTGAAGCACTTCGCAAGCATCAGCATGCGCAACAAGAAGCTAAAGCACAGCGCTCGTCGGCCTGGGATGGGCTCGATACCCTGGTGTCGTCAGGTGACAGACCTGCGGCTACGGCAGCGTCTCAATCCCATGATGATGACTTCGGTTTCGAAGCTTTTGCTCACCCGATACCTGTAAAGCCACATGCTGCTGCTGCACCTAAGGCCAACCCTCCATTTGACGACGACGATCTACTGGGCGATTTTGGTGTAGCGCCGAAACAACCTCGGGCTGCAGTGCCTGTCCAAGGCACTCGTTCACAAGGCTGGGATTCGCCGCCTCAACAAAAGAGGGCGGATTCCCCAGGGGATTTTGATTTTGGCGATCGAGAGAACAGGGATTCGTTACTGAACGATTCCTCTGGCGAGGAAGATGATATACTTGGTGTTTTGAGCAAGCCTGTGGACTCTATACCAAAAAGGAGGACACCCTCTGCTGTAAGTTGGCAGTTAACATTTCTTTTCTCAGCATACTGACATGCGCCTAGGATACAAACGCGCACACGACGTCGCCTCCTCCTCGACCAACCCCAGGTTCCCGATCCCAATCTTCCTCCCGGCCTGTCTCTCCTCCACCTCATATTATTGGACAAATCGTTGAAATGGGTTTCTCCGTGCAGCAAGCACGAGTTGCTCTGGCCTCAACCGATACTGGACTTGATGTCCAGGCAGCGCTAGAAGCGCTGCTCTCCAATGGAGCCGCCTCATCGTCTTCCCGCCACCAGACACCTCAGCCTCGTACCCAGTCTCCAGACCATCCCTCATCAGGGCAACCACCAAGAAGTGCAACACACTTGATGGCCAGCGATCAGGCCAGAAACACACCCTCACCAGCTAGCCGCAATGACAGCGAGCGGAACCTTCAAGAACAAGCTGATAAAATCATGGCTCAAGCCAGCGAGATTGGCCTCACCATGTTCACCAAAGCAAGCGCATTCTGGAAGGAAGGAAAGGAACGTGTCCAAAAGGCATACGTGGAACGTGCCACATCAAGCGGAACAGCTACGCCTAGCGGTCGTCCAAAATGGATGCAAGAGGCGAGGGATGAAGATGGATGGGAGGACAACGACAGTCCCATGAAAAGTGCATTTGCAGACGAACCATCTTCACGGCTGCCAGCTGGGCAGGCAAGATCTGTCCCTCCATCCAAGCCTAACCAACCGGAGCAGCCTCCTCAAGAACAACAAGGACGTGCTTCCCGTATCGCGAACCTTTTCGGAGATGACGAACCTGCTGCTTACATTTCACCATACCGTCGAGGAAAGCCGAAAGCGCAGGCGCCTGCACCAGCAGCTTCCACGTCAAGTTCAGCACCAAAACCTCCCCCAGCTGTACCTGCACGACCAGCACCACCCAAGCCTCGACCAAACATTGTCTCGTGTTCATCATCCGCCCTCGCTCGTGCAACACAGTACAAGACCCGTGGCTCAGAGCAATTCAAGCTCGGCCAATATGCAGATGCAGCTTCAAGTTATTCATTGGGCATCACTGCTTTGCCTGAAGGCCACCTGTCGTTGGTGCCACTGTACAACAACCGAGCATTAGCCCGCCTAAAGACTGGCGAATACGCCGGTGCAATTGAAGATGCGACTGCAGTTATCTCTCTCGTCGGAGAGGGCTACCACCCTGCCCGAGAGGCTAAAGTCGAGAAGGAAGATGAAGGTGCCGGTATCGACCTCGGCGACGGCATAGTCAAAGCCATGAAACGACGTGCGGAAGCCAACGAGGGCAGGGAACGATGGAAAGACGCCGAGAAGGACTGGGAGGCGCTCTCCAGGCTCGAATTTGCCCCAGGCGGTATAAAAGGAGAGGCTGTCAAGAACGCGGGGCGTTGTCGTCGCACGATCGCTTCGTTGCAAGAGAAAGCAGCTGCTCCGGCTGCACGCACACCTGCTGCCAAACCCAAAGCGGCACCGCCTCGACCGCGACCCGCTGTTCCGGCAAAACCATCTCAAGCGCTCAAAGACCTGCGTACAGCGAACGAGGCTGCCGAAGCTGAAGACCAAGAGCGACATGAGCTTAAAGACAGTGTGGATGCGAAGCTGACAGCGTGGAAGGGCGGGAAAGAAGGCAATATTCGGGCGTTGCTTGGCAGCGTGGATACAGTGCTTTGGCCTGAGCTTGGGTTCAAGAAGGTTGGGATGGCCGAGTTGGTGACGCCTGCGCAAGTGAAGATCAGGTATACGAGGGTGATTGCAAGGTTGCATCCAGATAAGGTAAAGAGTCGTTATTTAACTTGAGGTTGCACATATGCTCACATTTTATTGCACCAGTTGACCGCAAATAATACGACGGTGGAGCAGAGGATGATTGCAAATGCTGTTTTTGGTGTGCTCAACGAGGCATGGAACTCATTCAAGCAGTAGACTACGAATCTGGAATGTCGCATCTTTTAGACAATCTATGGGGACCAGGATAGGAGTCGAATGCATTTATATTGGCATAGAAGGATGCAAGGAATGGCAATAGCGAGTGGTGTCTAGTCTAAGTATCAATCATCAGTAGTGGAGGTATCGAAAGCATGCAAGGAGGGGAGGAGCAAGAAAAGCGATACAATAAACATATAGTACAGAACGTCCAGAATCCAGCTGTACGTAGGAGGAAAAACAAATTATGAAATAGATATGGAGGAAAATCTCCCCTCCATAACCTTCAAAGCATTATCTGCCACTTCTGAGCCCGATGAGGGTGATGATCGTACCACCTTTGTATGGGTCTTCTTCGAAGGCGATTGCGTGGTTTTGACGGTCGGGGATGTCGGCGTGGGGAGGTGTTTGGAGGTCCTTTTGGGACTTGATGATGGGGTGATTGGGCTCGGGAGCTGTGTGTTCAACGACGTGGAGACGGTGACATTGGTGTCAAGGCGGGATAGAGATGGTGAGGGTAGAGGTGGCCGTGAACGGTATGCAGTGGTGAATGATTCTAGTTGTGCTTTGAATGCAGACGATGGTTCAAAGAGCGGCAATGTGTCTTGGAGAATCACGAGGACCGAGTCAAC
The DNA here is from genome assembly GCA_944990035.1 of Clitopilus passeckerianus. NCBI lineage: Eukaryota > Fungi > Basidiomycota > Agaricomycetes > Agaricales > Entolomataceae > Clitopilus > Clitopilus passeckerianus. The sequence continues at coordinate 7,332 of CALYLX010000042.1, read as the reverse complement.
GGTCGGCGAGGTGCATTTCAAGGAGAGGCTCAGCGACGTGCTAGACGTTTGCACGAAGGAGGGTGCAGGTGAGAGAGTCAAGAGCGTTGCGCAGACGGCGAGACATGCTGTTGTCTCAGATGGAGAATAGACCAGCACCTGCGCATCGTGTCCGAACCTACTCCCCCGCTTCGGGGGGTCTTTCGAATCAGACACAGCCTTGTTACGGAGACCCATAACGCCGCGAATAAAAGTAGTCGCTTGGAGTAAAACCTCGAATGAAGGCTTGCTGTCTTGCGGCTCTATGTGCAGATGCGACAATCCGGACTGGTTGAGAACGGCAAGCTTGCTGTCCGAAGACTGGCAAATGGACACGATATGTGTCGTGCCTGAATCTGAAAGCAGACAGTCGGCTTGCAGTTGGTCCTTGGGAAAGTCGTTGGAGAGCAGAATCTGCCCGGGGACTATCTCTGTGGTGTCGTTGAGGTAGTCGATGTATTGCCTTGCTGTACGTCTGGAGGAGCGCTTCCAGGAGCAATAGATGGGGTTGTTGTGTGACGGCGAGTAGGAACATTGGGCAAAGACGTCCAGCTGGACGAGGAATGAGTAATTGGGGTGTATAATGGGGCGGCGTTGCTTGATAAAGGCTAGCGCAGACTGGCGGGTCATATTGCATGCTTTCATGACTGTGATAAAGTTAGCAAAATGAACCGACACAATAGGGGATTGAACTGACGGTAAGCAGCGACGACGGTCGCACTTCGAGAGATACCCATAACGCAGTGGACAAGAACGGCGCCTCCATTGTCGATGGCAGACTGGATGAATGCACAAGCAGAAGGCAGGTTTATGAGGATATCGTCATATTCAGTGTCGTTGACGGGGATAGTGAGGTGGAAGTCGTTGTCTGAGGACGAAGAGTCGGGGCAGATTGAAAGAACGTGAGTTATTCCCAGCTGTGACCTTGTTTCCACTGAGCGAGCAGCAGAAAGATTTGAAAGGTAAAGCTGGGCTGGGATGATTTCGTCGATGCTCTGTGGTATAACCTTCATGGTCAATGCAGACTCTTTCGCTGCAAGTCTGCTGTTTTTATAAAAGATATGATCAACTCCACCGTGCCGTAGATCCCGGGTGGTGACGCTCCGCTTACATAACCATCTTCCCTTTTTCTCAATGGCCATGTTCAGAAATTTCTTAAAAATCTGTTGCTGCCGGGCCACCGAAGAAGATGAAGAAAACCAGCAACAAAGAAACAGAATCAATGAAACAACACGGCTTATACCAGACACTCTTTCGCCTTCATTATCAACTTATTCGTGGGTCGAGTCATAACACGTTGGCTAAGACAAAGCTAATAACGTGCACGCCAGATCTAATTCAACTTTAATAAATCAACACCGTATTCGCGAAAGATTGGGGACCATAGTTAGAGCGAAAGAAAGGTATTCACACCCTCAATTTCCAAGCCGAATACAATGTAACACCACCCCCATTTCTAGAAAAATGGTCAATGTTATTTCTCAAATTCCTTTCAATTTGCACAGGCCACCAACACGTTTTCTCCACCACCATTCGCGCTCCCGGTCTTTCTCAGAAAGCGTATCCTCAGAGAATCTCCCCATCACCACGACCCATACACCCGCCAACGTTCATACACCCACACTACGCCCCCTCCGACTTCTCGCTTCTATTCTGATCCACATCCCCATACCCTATCCACTTTTGCACCACCATTAAGCTACATAGAAGACGTTGAACATGAAGACACCGGCGGCCCAAAGACCGTCTTTGGCACCCACATCGTCTTACCTACCCACACCCACGACCCCGCCGATCCCCACCGAGGCTTCCCAGTTCGTCGTGGCCGGAGTACAAATTCCCGTTATCATCGTACCACCGATGCTCAATTGCCTCATATACCTGATGTGCCTACTTCGGACTACCGGTCCGATGACGAGGACGACGAAGATGGCTTGGAGCATGGGGACCTTCGAACCCCAACCCAGCATAAGGATATCCTCAACCTTAAAGATTCAGGTGCTATCACTTTCAGCTGGGGTGATTAGCCGACTCGGGTCGCGTGCTCCTCCATGCTGCCTCACGCTGCCGTTATCTACTCCACCCATCGTGCTTTCTTCTTTGATCGGGCTATAGAAGGTTCCATCACGCATAGTTTTCCCGCATTGCTGTCCTGTACCATACCATTGTAACACCACGTGCATGTTCTACATTCGATATAATTCATCATGTTGCCAACCTCGGACAATGTTTGCCTTGCTGAGAATGAGCGCCGCGTTTTTACGCACAACGCCGTCTACGCTCACAATCCGGGATTTAAATAACAAATAATGTTATATTTCGAACAAGGAGTGTAATTGGGAAAAAGAGTGTAAGGTTATGTGTTCAACTTTAGTGACCGCAATGTCGCCCCGCCTTAAACGGTGGTAGGCAAGGTGCTGGGGACAGCTGCACGAAACGAGATCAGTCAGGGTCGCAAGGTCAAAGTCTAATATAAACTAACCAGAGGTGCTGAAGGTGGGAACGACTGTGAAGAATGGCATCAGTCAAAATGTCAAAAGTCGAATCAAACGGTGAACGTACCGGAGGTGGTTGGGCCTTCACTAGTACTGTAGGTGGGAACGACAACCGAGGTGCTGGTAGAAGGTGAGGCAGAAGTGGTAGGGGTCACGGAGACGCTACTCGAAGTGATCTGAAATGGCAAAGAATGAGTGTCGAAGGTCAAAAATAGAGGACGAGTAGAACTGACGGGGGAGTGGGGTAGGAAGAGTAGTGGAGCCAGTCATTGAAGCTGAAAGTCAAGAACGTCACAAAGATCCACGCTTTCAGAATACCACATACTTGGTGTAAGGAATAGTGTTGCCAGTAGCAGTCCAGCCTGCAATGCTGAACCACCAAGAGATGACCGTGTTGGGAGAGGTGGGGAATGAGCCCGATCCGATGGCAGTCAAAGTGCTGTAGTAGAAGTCGATATAGTTCTGCTGGGTGATGGGGCATCCACCGGCAGCATAAGCACAGTCGCCAACAATGCTAGCGTAGACCTGAAATTTCTGTCAGTCATCTGCCGGATGAGAATATTTTTGGAAACATACGGTATAATCGAGGCTGGCCTGTTCCGGGTTGGTAACAGCAGTGTTAAGTTGGCAGGCGACGCTAGTCTCGAGATTTCCAACGCCGAAGCAGGTAGCAGCAGCGACACAGGCCTTGCTTCCCCACAAGTTGCTCTTGTTGGCGATAGTTGCACCAACAACGCAGGCAGAGACGAGGCTGTAGCAAGAGGCCTCGATTCCGGCGGGGAGGCAGGAAGCGGCCAGAGTCCCGCGGGCTTGAATAGGACCTGCGAGTGCTGTAGAAGCAGCAGCGAGGGCGGTGAAAAGGAGTGACGAGCGGAAGAGCATAATCTCTAAAGAGTGGACTGGACTAGGGCAACAACGAAAGATGATAATGATGAGATAAAATTATCTGGTATCCACATTCTTATAACTCCCAAATACACGGTCATAACCCCCGAAAGACAAACGTTTTTCCCGCACAGAGTCAGTAGGGCTCAGCCAATATGGATGGGAATCAGTGCAACCACGCTCCTTGGCGAGTAAGATCAAGGTAAGCCAGCGATCGACTTGACGACCACCAGATGATCTCAACGCAGGAATAGCACAGCGTTTCAATATCACGGCGAGAATCCCCCTAGGCGCAAGCCTGCCATGCAAAATCTGATATGCCGATTTCGAAAATTTGCCGTATTACCATGGTGGGAAGGCGCTGGGCCGAACCAGGGTGCGTACACATACTATAGCCATAAGTTGAGTGGGAGCCTCATGCCGATCGCCGGAGGAGTTGCACGCATAAGATAGGCAAACGGTCACAGACCTATGGTGGCGGTTCTAAGCAAAGAATTTCAGAATATCCGGGAGTAATGGCAGTGACATGTAGACCTTGATCAAGAAAATCAGGATTATATTAGTCTATAAAACTAGTTCAAAAGTCCATCGTAGCGATGCTTTAAACGAGCGATAGATAAACAAGTGGAAGGGTATAGTCTCAGGTAAGGTACCAGATTGTCCAAAAACACACAAAGAGCGTTTAGGCGACAGTGGTGGGCGCAACTAGACAAATGATCGTAAGACGATGTTGGAATGAGTCAAGACTTCAAAATACTCACCAGCAGAGCTAGAAGCGGCGGCAGTGGTAGTGCCAGCTGGTTGGGTTGAGGAGGATACGGGGGCACTGACAGTAGAAATGGAAGATGACGTGATGGTGGTAGGGATGACCGTGGCCGACGAAGAGGTGATCGTGGGTGAGACAGTAGAAGTGACACCACCCTTCATTGAGAGTTAGCAAAGTATGGTCAATGTGGTCGCGTGAGGACTTACGGAGGGGTAGCTGGAATAGTGGAGCCAGTCATTGAAGCTGTTCGGTTATAGGTTAAGATATTTCAGAAGTAACGGTCGAATGTGGACGTACTTAACGTAGGGGATCGTATTGCCAGTAGCGGTCCAAGAAGCAATAGCATCCCACCAGCCAATGACCGTGTTAGAGCTAATCAGGGCTTGTTTCAGTAACATCGTTTAGGCGAAAATCTTCCAAATACCTCGGGAAAGCGCTAGAGTTGAGCTTGGTCAAAGTGCCATAGTAGAAATCAATGTAGTTTTGTTGAGTGATGGGGCTGACAGACAAAGGTATTAGCTGAAGGACGAAACATCACTGTTCTATCAGACATACCATCCGTTGGGATCCCAAGCGCAGTCTCCGACAATCCCAGCGTAGATGTTATAATCAAGGCTGATCTGAGCCTCGTTAGTGACAGCGGCACCAACTTGGCAAGACACTTTGTCCAAGAGGTTGCCAACCTAGAAAGTATTCAGTTCGAGGCATGAATTATCCCGGGAAGGCGATGCTTACACCATAGCAAGTGGCGGCAGCAACGCAAGCCTGCTGGTGCCAGAGTCTGAAATACGTCACGGTAAGGGCAGCTCGAATACAAGGAGTACCAAACTTACTGGCTCTCAGCGCCATTGCCGTCACCTATAAAAAACAAGCAGGCTGAAACAGTGTTGGCACATGATTCTTCAATTCCGGATGGGAGACACTCTGGCTTGACGCACGAGCAGTCAGAGTTGAAGCGATAGGGGAAGCGTAAGTCACAGAGGCAGCGACGAGAGAAGCAACGAAAGAGCGAGCGAGCATGTTTGATTTCGTATTAAGGCGGAGCAACTATCAATGGAAAGGCAGTTGAAGGAGATGATGGCACTCCAAGGCCTCGATGCCTTCTTTTATAGATCGAGCCTTTCGGCATGCCCGTTATATCTAGCAGCATGGTGATGTAGGAAAGTGGAGACGAGGCGGGTTTGCTATGCCGAAGCATTCAAACGTTATGTTTTGAAACTTCCCGCAGCCGGCGATTGAGATGCTATGCACAGAAGCAGACGTAGCCGGTTGTCCCTCCACTGGCGGGATGGCGGTGACGGAAGTCGTGAGAGAGTCATTTCATGGGGAAAATGAAGTTTGAGTGAACGTTCCAGTGGCTACGGAGTGGACCTGGAGTAGACCTAAATCGCAAACCTTCAACCGCCGATATGTCATGAGTCGATGAACCCCAAAATATACATGGACTCATACTTAGGCGTAATGGACTCGCCTTCAATTGCAACTGTATCCCATGTAGATTGCCTTGGTCGTCTAGATGGGAGGTGGCTGAGGTAGATCCTTCACTATCCACATGGAGAGGCTGTAGGACTTGGTCGAAATCATCGCAACCTCCCGAGAATCTGAGGACCATAACAAGGCGCTAGGAAGCGATGCAAGAGAAATGCGGCCACTTCCGACCGACGATTCTTGAACCCTCCGATGATGGCACGACCCTGAAACGACTTGGAGACGGCCAATCATGGCCACGAAGGCGACGTCGAAAAGGAAGAACGACGATGATCAACCTGAGGCGCAAAAGAAGGCAAAGATCGAGGAAGGATTAGCCTGACAACGGTAACAGCTTTCAAGGCGCTGCTCGACTTTTCACGCTTGGACTCCAAGACAGAAATTTTGGAACGGTTCGAGCAGGTTGCTGCGGCGCTCCTTCACCAGTTTCATCTTGTTGTAAAGAATGGAGACACAACGACACGTTTCGAGATTCTCGAGCTCGAATTTTACTTGCAGAAGGAAGAATGCCATGAAGATCCATTCACTCATGGGAGTGAAGAACAAAAGATCAGTGGCAAATGGTGCGTGGCTTTGGTAGCTTACCGAGCTCAACAGTTGACGTCTTCTCCAAGGTACTTTCATCGAGCACCGCGACGCTCCGCAGATTCGTCTCGAAGTGCAACGAGTTTGACTGGCTATCGCGGAGGAACACGAAAGGGCCTCGACTTGACCATCGGCAGACTTGAAGTCCCAGCTGCCAAACCGACCTCCAGCCCTTATTTTTCGAATGCCACTGAAGGCCGGGATGGCGCAGCCGAACCCCCAACAACGGATGCACAGCAACCTGTTGAAACCTCGAGTCTTCTCGCATGTGGAGGAGCCTTGTTGAGGTCAATTCGACGTCTCCGACCAGAAAATCGTATCTGGACCGTCCTTCGTGGACCAAATCTTGCAACTGAGCAAAGCCACCAGCATTGCTGAACTTGTGGAACAAAAGTGGTCCAGAGACGTCCGCATTCGATAGCTCCCCTACCGTTACGCTATTCCTGGAAGCCAGACCGCCTCCAAGCTCTCAAGGAAACCACCCGTCATCTACCGTTCACCACGAATTGGGCTCGACTTATCCCATCCCGGTACTACTCCTACTACAACACACCCAAGGGTAGTGTTTCTATCTCGGCCATACCGCTACTTTGTACATCCGGAGCTGCTGGTTGCCAACGGACGATCGCAAACCTTCGGGAATCCTGCTACACTTTGCCTCGACGCAGGTCATACTCTTGGAAGTACCAAGCTTCGAGCAGAGTTGTCGAGGATCACCGGTATCAAGGAGCTAACTGTGGACAAATACCTGGCTGACTACAGAGAAGGTGTCTGCGCAGAAGTGTCCGCCACACAATTCGTTGGGCCCAAAGGCAAGGGGTATCAAGCTCTCCTGGGCCCTACCTCATGATGATGGGGACTCTGGACAACCTCAAGGACAGCGAGACCGGGTAATAGAGAAATTACCGAGTTGCCTGGAGGATGCGGGATACTTCAAAAGATAGTTTTATTCTCCTGCAAAGATCTAGTCCATTAGATATATTCCACATAATGATACCAATTGTAACCATCGTTATTATACCAAGATGATCAATAACTAAATCCTACAAGTACCAGCAATCATCCTGACGGGTATCAAATGCCTTCCATCCTAAT